>JAJHSJ010001913.1:0-43546 GCA_021015155.1 Magnolia officinalis | reverse complement strand
GGAAACTGGATGAAGCCATATTCGATAATTCCGAGCCTAGGGCGAAGCTGGAAGTTCTTCGACAACTTGGTCGATAACCATCCAAAAGAAAAATGGATCAAGATGCCATGGGCCATGTTGGAAGATCTATTGGTCTCTCTTTTGGCGATCACCCAAGGATTACATTGCTCTATTCCAGTACATAGAATCCCGCGGTAGACCTCTGATTCAAGTCAAATCGCCAAAACATTCCTCACCCAAATCCACAGCAACAGGGACTTCAAAACCTTCTATCCTGCCCCAACCACATCAATGATACGTATACGAAGGTGGCAGGAAGCATCAAGGGGTAGATCAGTTTCTAGATGAAGATTTTATCCCGGAATGTCAGAGGGGTGGGGTCTAAACAAAAGAGAAGACTTCTTTAAAATATTTGTGGCAGATCTAGGTAGATGTGATCTGTATGCAGGAACTAAAGTTCAAGATTTCAACGTCAAACTTATGGGGTCCCTTTAGAAGGAGAGAGACATGAAATGGGCTTCAGTAACGCCAAAGGCAGTGCGGGAGGTATTCTTCTGGCTTGGAAGTAGACAGTTTTGGGACATGGGAGCAATGCTGGACAGGAGAATACGCAGTTTCGGCCATCCTAAAAGAGTATGCTCGAATTTTAAATGTCTAATAACTGCTGTTTATGGTCCTAATCAGGAAGATAAAAGGAGTGCCCTTCTGGGAAGAGTTGAAGACAGCCTGTCGGCTCTTCAATGGCCCCTGGTGTCCTGGGAGGGACTTTAATATCATGCGCTACGCCAAAGAGAAATCAAAAGGGGGGAGAGTCACCGCGGCTATGCGACGCTTCTCGCACTGGATTGAAGAGCAGGAACTTCGGACCTTCCTCTGATTGGTGCTAGATTCACCTGGTCCAATCAACATGCGTCCCCGACTATGTTCCAATTGGACAGATTCCTGCTTTCTGCTGATTGGCTAGAAGTATTCCCGATGAGGGTCTCAAACTGCTCTTCCGAGACCCACGTCCGATCATTGCCCCCTTCTGCTCGCAGTGGAAGATCAAGACTGGGGCCCAAAGCCTTTTAGATTCGACTCATCCTGGCTCTCGATTGAAGGCTTCCATCAACTCATAAAAGATTGGTGGACAGGTTTGAAGTCGAGGGCTACACTGGGTATAGGCTCAGTTTCAAATTGAAACTCCTTAAAGACAAGATAAAGGTATGGAAAACAACGGACCTTCGAAAAAGGATTTGGAAACTCAAGATCTTCTCTCACAGCTTCAGGCAGTTGATGTGACGGCTGAAGCTGGTCACTTGTCCTCAGCCGATGAGATCAGAAGAATCCATTTGATTCAGCAATACTCCTCAAGGATGCTTGAAGAGGAGATTTCTTGCAAGCAAAAATCGCAAAGCAAATGGATCAAAGAGGGTGATAAAAATACCAAATTTTATCACAGCATTGCTCTGCGCGTGCTCGCGTTAACAAAATCAGCAGCATAATGGTTAATGGCACTCGATTAGAAGACAAGGACAAAATCGCCGCAGATTTCATCCAATATTTCAACAGTCTTCTCCAGGGTGAGACCTTTCCTAGGCCTAATCTAGATCTTCTTCAGTTAGATCGTATCTCAGAGGCAGATCGTGAAGGTTTAGAATCCTGTTTTTCGATCGAAGAAGTTAAAGGGGCCATAGACTCGCTGATTGGGGATAAAGCTCCCGGCCCGGACGGCTTCTCTATTCTCTCTTCCCAATCTTTCTAGAATATTCTCAAGGATGATGTTATGGAGTTCATGAATGAGTTTCACGACAAGGGAGGATCTCTAAATCCCTCGGGGCTTCTTTTATTGCTCTCATCCTAAAATACGAGAGCAGAATCTACATCAGATTTCACACCTATTAGCCTTGTTTGGGGGCCCTTACAAGATCTTGGCCAAGGTCCTCTCTCCCAGGCTAAAGGGTGATGGGAAAGATCATATCTGAAAATTAGAGTGCCGTTATTTCGGGAAGGCAAATCATTGATAGTGCACTCATTGCATTTGAATGCTTAGATTCAAGTCATAAATCAGGTGTTAAAGGCCTAATATGCAAACTAGACCTTAGAGACGTATGACCACGTCGATTGGGACTTCTTACAGTATATGCTTCAGCGTATGGGGATTGGGGTCAAATGGAGAGCATGGATGAGGAATGTGTAGCTTTTGCTTCTCGATTATTCTTAATGGTCCCCCAAAGGCTTCTTCAGGAGCACTAGGCCTTCGTCAAGGTGATCCACTATCATCCCTTCCTTTTCCTAATTGTTGGAGAGGCCCTATCCAGAATGCCGAACAAAGGTCAGGAAGAAGGCATCTTCAGTGGCTTTAGAGTGAAAGGATGAACACAACCATCTCTCACATCCAGTTCGCAGACGATACCCTTTTATTCTGTGAAGCTAATCAGGAGAAAGTGAGCATCTTTGCACCACTATCAGATGCTTCGAAGTAGTGTGCGAGATTGAAAGTGAATCTTGGAAATTCTAAGATGCTTGGAGTGAATATGGAGGATAGCGAATTACGGAGTTCGCTAACCTCTTTGACTGTCCTACGGGTAGCTTCCCTACCCTCGTTCGTGGGCCTTTCGCTTTGTATTGGAAAGCCTCCTCCATCTTTATGGGACAAGGTCAAATAGGTTTGAGAAATCTTTACAAGACGGAATGTAGATATCTATCTTTGGGAGGGCGTTTCACACCCCTGATCAAAGCTGCGCTTTCAAATCTTCCATTATACTTCATGTCCCTATTCAAGTGCCAGCTCCAATTCTTTCAACTCTTGAAAGACTCAGGCAAGATTTCTTATGGCGTGGGCATGAAGAAATTATTTTTTTTGTCATTTGTAGATTGGGAAGGAGGTTTGCAAGGGGAGAAATGAAGGTGGTGCAGAAGTAAGGATCTGAAAACAATGAACCGAGCCCTCTAGGTAAATGGATCTGGAGGCTTGGGACCGAGAATGGGACCATATGGAACTCCTTAATTAAAAGCAAATATGGACACTCTGAGGGTGGCTGGTGGACTAGGATTCCACGCGATACAGAGCTTCCACCTTTGTGGAGAGATGTGATCTCCATCAAAGATAGGGTCCTCAAGGGCATTGGCTTTGCTCTCGGAAATGGCAAAAAGATTCGGTTTTGGGAAGATGCGTGGATGGGAACCGCTACCCTTAAAGAAGAATTCCCAAGCATCTTCCGGCTAGCTCAAATCGGAACAGCAACGTGGCGGACTGCTTCTCATGATAGGGGAAGAAATCGCTGGAGTATTGTGTGTAGAAGAGGTCTCCAGGACTGGGAATTGGATGACTATATGGCCCTCCTTAATCGCCTGAATAGCTGCAATCCGGTTCATCTCAAGGAAGACTCCCTACTATGGCATTTCGACAAATCAGGCCACTTCTCTGTTAAATCATTATACAGTTCTATGGGAACTGCTCCTATCACTTTCGTCAATCTGATTGAGAGTGTGTGGAAGTTCAAAGCTCCGCCAAAGATAGTGGTCTTCGGGTGGCTCATCGCAATGAAGAAGGTCCTCACGGTTGATAACCTGAGGAAAAGGGGCATGGTTCTTACTAATGTTTGCCTGTGCTGCTTGTCCAATGCAGAATCTGTTCATCACTCTTCATTCACTGCCCTCTCGTCAGTCATATATGGGCTGCCATCCTCCCCATTTTTGGTATGCATTGGTCCTTTCCAGAATCCACTGAGAGTCTTCTCTCAGCTTAGCAAGGTGCTAATCCAGGAAATAACAGAAAGGAGATCTGGAGAATGGTTCTCCTCGCTATCTGGTGGACCGTTTGGGAAGAAAGAATGGAGATGTTTCAGGGACTTCTCTAATTCAGCAGACTCTCTAGTCAATAGGGTGAAATATTTCATGGTCAATGGATTTCCAATGTTGCTTCTTTTAAAGGATGTAATTTGTCTTTTTTAGGTGGGTAATTTGCTTGCTTCCTCAGCGGGCTGTTTCCCTCCCTCTTTTGTAATCTGTTTTCCCTATCTATATAGTCTTCGTTGCTTTCAAAAAAAAAAAAAAATTCCAACTGAGAGCTTTTATATGTTGATTTTCCATCATACAAGGTGGGACTCGACATATAAACAGTTTGAATCCTTGGAGGATGACCCAGATTCAAAGGCTAAAATTGTTCAGCTTTATTGAAGGAAACCTCACAGAGAATTTTCCCCATGCCATTGAGTTCCAGCTGTTGAATACATCTTACATACCCAGCTGACTCATGTACCCTTGTTGCATTGATATCTTCCTAGCCTTTCTATATATATCTATATATATATATTATATATATATATATATCAACATATGATTTTTTAAATTGCCCAATGTTAGTTAAAAAACAATAAAACTTGACTTGATATGTAGTAATAATAAATATAGTAGAGCAATGAGAGAGATTTTAATAGGACGTGTATAAATAAAAGACCAAAGATGATATGGGCACAACATAGTGAGCGGGCAGATGACGTTAGGTTTTTTCTTTTTCCTTAAACCCTTGTATTCATGACTTTGAACCTAAACCCCCCTTGATATTATTGCAAGATTGTGAAGGTTGTGGGACCATTCTTAAACTTAAAAGGGCATTCTTGTTGGTCAATCATTAGAGTTTCAGTTTTTTCATTAGGGTTTGCTTAGATGCATGGACAACTCTTCAAGAATGCACATTAAATGCTGAGATTACGCATTGAATTTCTGATCGTATATCCATTAAAAAAAAAAAAAAAGTATTTATGATTGTTCCAGAAGAAATGGAACAAAAGATTCAACAGAACTAGGATAGTTATCACGTGCAGTCTATCAAATCTTAGTTTTAGAGGCGCATAATAGATTGTTATGAACATCATGAGTTGTCCCATAATAAAACTAGGAATCTAGATCATCTGCTTGTCACAAGCATGAATTCTCTGCTTTCCTGCATTGTGATTGGTTCATGTCATTACTGACATTGTCAGCACTGCTGCATTGAATATAGTATGTGATGATGTAGCCCAATCACATTGCAACAAACAGGAAATCCCAGCTTGTGACAAGCAGAGGATCCAGACTCTAAAACTAGTTGTTACTGATACATACTTCTCGGTTCATTCTTCCATAACTCGAGCTTGGAGATGGAAGATATAAGAGGGTCTTACAGAGAATGTGGCCAGAAATCTATAATAAAGTCCGACCATAATGACCCAATTTATAATCTTCATGCATAAGGGTAATAGATTACCTAGTAGAAAATATTTCAAAATCATCACAAACCTCACTCATTAGCGCAAGCAAATTATCATTGTCTATAGAGTCTGAAATGCACGAACATCTCATTAGGATGAGAATATTATTATTGTCTATAAGGTCTGAAATACACCTGGATGCAGCATTCACTTAAGACATGCTTGCTTGGACAAGGTTGTCCAAAAAATCGGATACCATACCCTGCCATATGTAACCCAAAACTACAAGATTTGAAGAGAGCTTATTTCACATTTTAGAACCCACTAACTAGGTTTGGAACTGCCCACATGTGCTACAACTCACCTCTTCAACATAATTGCTACAAATGCAAAACAGGAACATCTGTAGAGAACCCTGTCAATGCGACCAAATTTCTTAAGTGAGTTGTTGTCTGTGCATCCAAACAACCACGAAATAATATTTACACATGGTCTGGTGTATTTGTGCATTATACATGGTTTTCAAATCTTGATATTTCAGACAAGAGGTTGGCTAATATGAACCATTGGCCTGTTGATTCACACCATCCATACCATCCATGGAACAAGAACATTTGCAAGACTCATAGATGACAAAAACCAATATAAAAGATCTTTTGAAATTGAATGTGGGTCATTGCCATATTGCTCTTCTTAATTGTCTACATGTAAGCCACTTATCATAAGTTAAGATTGTCCTGTCAACCGTAATTTCAAGTCATAAGTCTGTCTGTGGTGGGACATAAACACAACAATGATGTGGATCACTGAACTCAGAATCCATGTTTCAATATTTATAGAACCTGTGTACATTGTGCAAAGATGCACATAGGCCCATGGCATTGCGTGTATCCCATCCAACCCATGCGTTGAGTGTGCCCCAACATGATGTTGGGATGGTCCAAAATTAGGCACATCCAATCATTAAGTGGGCCACATCATAGGAAACAATTGACAACCATCCAAAAAAATTCTCCAAATTCATGATGGTTCAATCAGCATGATTTTTGGAGTGTCCAACTTTCATTGTGGGCAAACCCTTTAGATTAAGATTTTTCTACAAGAGCAGCATTTGGGAAACAGTGAGATAAGAGCATATCTCCTATTTTAGTATCACACCATTTTAGAAATGGTGGTGATAATGGCACTGATCAAGAAACCCTAACCATTCAATTAATAGCTATCAAATGGATGGTTAAAAGCTATAACATAGTGAATGGCTCAAATTCCAGCGAGACCTGGCTGCAATCCCAGAAGCAGCTATGTGGGTCGAAACCTGGCCATAGGGCCCACCTTTGTGAATGCATTGTATATCCATGCTGTCCATCTGTTTTTCCAGATTATTTTAGGACATGGTTCGAAAAATGAAGCAGATTCAAATTTCAGGTGGAACACACAACAGAAACCGTGGTCATTGAATGCCTACCATTAAAAACTTCTTGGGATCCACCATACTTTTTATTGAACATCCAAACTGTTGATAAGGTCACACCGAGATGATGAAAGGAAAAAAATAAATATGAGCTCAATCCAAAAGTTTTGTGGCCTACAAATGTTTTTAATGGTCAACAACTAATATTTCCTGTGTTGCGGTCCACCTGAAATTTTTATCTGCTTCATTTTTGGGACTATGCCCTAAAATAAGATTGCAAGACAGATGAACAGCGTGGATATACAATGCATACATCGAGGTGGGCCCTATGCTCAAGGTCCTGCCCACATGGTTGGCTCTCCACTTAATGTGGAAGGCTAAATGCTGAAAGTGTTGGTGCATTAATTTTTTAAAAAAAAAAACTTTTAACTAAAATATCCCTGAAATATTTCAAAATTATACTTCATGGTTCCATCCATGATTATTAAATTTGCTGACTCAACTCAGAATTCAACCGAGTCAACTCATCTCAACATGATTTCGACTCGGTCGAGTCTTTAAGTTGACCCAACCATATTAGATAACATCTAGTCGAGTCTTCGAGTTTTTCGAACTATGCCCAGTAGCCCCTAGACTAGTCAGAACTCTGCTTCAAGGCCCAAGACTCTGGTCTAGTTAGACCTACACGCAGTTGGATCAGGTATATAAATGGGCCAGGATAAAAAGGCCCACTAGCTAATCAGATATCCATGCTTGGCCCAACTCACAAGAAAGAGCTTGGATAGTTGGAGATGAAGCTTAAGAAGGTACTTTCTTTGAAAATCTAGGCCCAACTCATTGACAATAAGGGTCAAAGACTTCAAAGCCAAGCCCAACCCACAATCCATGAACAAAAAGCCCAACCCATTTATCAAAAGAGTTGAAGCCCATGGCTCAATTCAACCCCTTAATCCGTCTACTTAGTGGGCCTTTATTATGGGCCCATCAAATGTGAATTTAAAGCTTTTCATTACTATTACTAGTGTGTGTAAGCATGTGACATAAGGAGTGTAAGTTGCGTAGAGTTAGTTTAGCACTGTTTAAAAGATGGTAGTGAATCTTTCACCATACATGTAAGTTCGACACAATCCTGACCATTCATATCGGTGACCAACTGTGGATGGAGCATGACCGAAAAACTATACAAGGATGATATTAATGTTATGATATTTCCTTTGAAAATGAACCGCCCACAATTCTACATTTAAATATCCAATTGATGGGGACGGTTGTGATTGTTCGTAAGTATGACTTTAGAGATGTTGTCCATCATCAAATTATACCACAATTTCATTTATTTTCATCTGCATGTTAGCAACACGCACGTGAGGAAATTACCCATCACCATTTTGAAAATGGCGCAGAACTAACCAAAAACTCAAGCCCTGAGCAGAGCTGCAACTTGGGTTCTGGTCAACCCCAACTCGATTGACCCACCTGAGTCTAGTTGTAAGGTTCTAGGTTGAGTTTTGGGTTGAAAAACACTAGGCCAATTTGAATTTGAATTGGGTTTTGTTTGAACAAATTCAAGTTGGGTTGGGAATAATCACATATAGTTGAGTCGGTATGGTTGGGTTATATTAAGTATATAGGATCTTGAGTCAGGTTAGGTAGAAGAACTAGGATTATTAAATTTGTGTGTAGCCATAGGGAGAAGAGTTTTGATGGGTTTTAAACTCTTCTTCCTTGTGTAACTATAAAATTAGGCTAGGTCTCAATCCATCACAATTGATAGAAGCAATGATCTCAAAGCTTCTTCAAGGGTGTAAGGAGAGGAAGACTCCAGCATCCAACCTACAGCAGCTATGGTTTTTTCATATCTCCATATCCAATGCATAGCAAGGTTCTTTGGCAATTTCGCAAACAAGATCTAACCGGTTATGTTTAGGTTAAGCCCAAACACGACCAACCCAACTAAGTTGCCGCCTTAATACGCTGAGTATATGAGGAAAATCATGCACTCGCTCAGGCAGCTTGCAACGTAACACGGGTAAAGGATCCAAGTCGTCTATCTTGAAAGTCCTGTCATAAAATTCATATGCAATGGAATTAAATACCATTGGCTTATTGAATTATCCACATATTGTAAACAAACCAATGGACAAGAGCAAAATTATTAAAACTCACAACACAATGCATGTACATCCCTTCATTTCCTAGCAACAACATTATTAAGTGAGACTCATTAATTACTACATGGTTAAAAACGTCATAAATATTATATACATGGATACAAACTGGCTCTATATCATAATATGATACAACACACCTATAGCACATATCACATATGGTACTGAAGATAGTAAATCAGGACCATTTATTTAGTGCATCTTGTCATGATTAACAAACAAGTGCATCTTGTCATGATTTGACGATTTTCGATCGTGTTGATTTTTAAACATGTGTTATCCATGATATAACCCATTACGTGTATGCTCCTCGATGATTGTCCCTACCACGCATTAAATGAAGGACTTTGCTCTCATATCCTAGTAAAGCATGCTCCATCCACATCTTAAGTGTACTATAATTTTAATAACGGTAACATTTGAATAAATAAACATAGTAAAAGCTGTAAAATTAATGAGAACCAATCACATGCAGGTAATGGTACCCCAGCTAGTGGTGCGATACCATCTTTCTCACTAATATGTTACTTGTTTAGTAAATCAGTACCATCTTTCTCTGACGAATGCCATGTCTTGCCGTTTATCATGAAGAAATGTAAAGAAATAGTGGTTGGATTTGCACCACCAAAGCCAGTTGCATGAAGAAGGGAAAAAAAAAAAAAAGAGTCTATTTTCCTCTTAGTAAGATATTGCAGTAAAAAATTATAATGGTTTTCCTCCTTCCATGCTGAATAAAGTTTTTTTTTTTTTTTTTTTTTTTTTTTTGTAATGCTTAGTAATGTGATAATTTGAATATATTTTTTGAACTACTACATTATTATGTTATAGAGAATTTTTTGGGTTCTTCAAAATGTAAAGATTAAATGGGTCACAGATAATTTTGGCCACATGGGCTATGAAATGAATGGTTTGGATGAAATGCATCAGGTGAGTCTGACTAATGTGATTGTGTGTAATCTTATGATGAGTAGTAGAATATATGGTGACTCTTCTTAAGAGTAGTATAGGTTGGGTTGAGTACTCTCTCGCGCAATTGGCAAGAGATATGGATGTGCATACAAGACGTTGAGAGTCCAACAATGGGTGAGATTCTCATCCGTGGATCAAGCTATAAAGAAAGGCGGATAGCAGCGACGTTTAAGGTGTGTTTGGATGCCATCGATTTTATATTTTTCATTAAACCTACAGTGCACATGTACAGTATCGTGAGGTGTCTTACATGTGTTGCTTTTTTGTGCGGTTCTCTGTTTTCATCTCAAAACAAAACCAATTTCTTTGTCCGGAAAAGTTTTAAAAAATAATAATAAATAAATAATTTATGGTGGTGTTGTTCTACGGGTGTTTCTTTTTTACCAGTGAGTACATGCTATGCGGAAACATTGTTGGGGAGTTATATCTTAGGAGATAATAGTGTTGGTGACCTTTTGCATCGGTACCCTACACTGAGAGGCACGAACTATTTCAAAGATAACGACACGTATGTACATCCACCCAGCATTCATTTAATCGTGCTACCTAGTAATATTTGCATGACAAGTGTGGGGTTCCTAAGCACATAATCCTTTCTACCAAATATTTCAAGTTTCTTTTACAGTACTCCCAATACATTTAGATTGATGAAAATAGAGTAAAGAAAAAAATTAGAGATGAAAATAATGAGCAAAGAATGAATTGCTATTGATATATTACAATCTCTGTACAACCCCCTATTTATACAAAAAAAAAAACGGGGAACATGTAATTAAAGGAGAATCAATTTGCTAGCACGATTTGCTTGCTTTCTCTTCTTTAGGAAACCTCACGTGATTTCTGCGTGTGTTGATTCCTTGATTTTTGTTGTGAAGTGCAGCATTCCTCAACACTCCCCTCCAGTTGGCGTGGATATTTATGACACCCAACTTGCTGAGTAAGTGATTAAATTGTGCGAATCCAAGAGCTTTGGTAAAAAGATCAGCAGGTTGCTAGCTTGTATGCATGTAGACTGTTTGAATGATGCCACTCTGGAGTTTTTCTCGAACCACATGACAGTCTATCTTGATATGCTTAGTTCGTTCATGGAACACTGGATTTGAAACTATGTGTATAGCGGCCTTGTTGTCACAGTATAGTCTGATTGGTTGAGAATGTATTACTTCAAGGTCTGAGAGTAAAGATGTTAGCCAAGTAACCTCACAACATGTAGAGGCCATAGACCTATATTCCGCTTCGGCTGAGGAGCGTGAAACTGTCATTTGTTTCTTGGTCTTTCAGGAAATGGGTAATTTTCTGAGTAGGATGCAATACCCGGTGACCGATCATCTAGTGTCCCTGCAGCGTGCCCAATCTGCATCACAATACGCATGGAGTTGAATTTCATTAGAAGCAGATAGGAAAATTCCTTGACCTGGAATTTTCTTAAGATACCGTAAAACCCTGTGTGTTGCATCCAAGTGCGGTATTCGTGGCTTGTCCATAAACTGACTTAGTACATGCACTGAATAGGCTAAGTCTGGTCTCGTGATGGCTAGATAAATTAGCCTTCCAACAAGTCGCCTATATAACGAAGGATCTGAGATGAGTTCGCCCTCATTCTCGTTG
Organism: Magnolia officinalis; assembly: GCA_021015155.1. NCBI lineage: Eukaryota > Viridiplantae > Streptophyta > Magnoliopsida > Magnoliales > Magnoliaceae > Magnolia > Magnolia officinalis. Next base: position 32,216 of record JAJHSJ010001913.1, on the reverse strand, counting down.
AGTGCAAGATTTTGATCCATTGGAAAGTTTCCAGGCTTAGCTCCAAGGAAGCCTGTATCTTCTAATATCTCGAGTGTATATTTCATTTGAGATAGAAATATTCCTTTGGCTGAACGAGCCACTTTGATCCCCATAAAATATTTGAGGATTCCAAGATCTTTGAGTTTGAAATGATCACCTAGGAATTTCTTGACCTCATTGACCTGCTCCAAATTGTTTTCTGCAACAATAATGTCATCCACATAGATTAAAATGGCAGTGAAATTGCCCGCATGGGATCGGACGAAGAGTGAATAATCTGCCTTGGATTGTTTGTATCCCGCATCAATGAGAGTGGAGGAAAGTTTGGCATACCATTGCCTCGAAGCTTGTTTGAGACCATATAGAGACTTAACGAGCTTGCAAACTCTAGTCTCCCCCTTTCGTCCGAATCCCGAGGGAAGCTGCATATAGACTTCTTCATCAAGGTCTCTATAGAGAAAAGCATTGTTGGCATCGAGTTGATTGAGTGCCAGTTACGAGTGGAAGCAAGAGCTAAAATGGTACGAACGGTGGTCATTTTAGCAACCGGAGCAAATGTCTCGGTGTAGTCAATGCCTTCTTGTTGGCTATAACCCTTGGCAACTAGACGAGCCTTGTACCATTCGATGGATCCATCAGGGTTGTATTTGATCTTGTATACCCATTTGCAGCCAATGGGTTTCTTACCAGGAGGAAAAGGAGTAAGGTGTCAGGTGTTGTTGAATTCGAGTGCATCAATTTCAGCACTCATGGCAGTACGCCAGTTGGGCTCTGTCATGGCCTGAAAAAAGGACTGTGGTTCTTTGGCAAGAGAGAGGGCTGTGGTGAAACACGGTGAGAAGGAGATAAGCAGGAATAAGATAAAAAATCAGTCAGAGAATAAGGAGTGCCTGACGAACGGACTATCGCAGAGTCAGATGATTAAGTGGGCCGATACGGCAGAACCTATTCCACATGAAAATCTTACAAGTATGTCGGAAGCTGAGTAGGACGACTGGATCGTCGAGGTGGTGGAGGGGAGGGTAAAGGAGTTAATGGGGATGGAGGAGAGTGAGTCGGTGAGGGAGAAGATGGTGACAATGATGGAATTTCTGTGATGTTGTCAATAGAGGGAATAGGACAAGGTAGGACGAGTTCCGTGGGCTCAGGAGTAGATGATGCAAAGGGGAAGAAATCTTCATGAAAGAGAACATCTCGTGTCACAAAGATGTTGTGTGTGGCAAGGTTATAAAGTCGGTATCCCTTTTGACCATATGGATAACCAAGAAAAACGCATCGAGATACTCTTGGATTGAACTTAGATGAGTTTTAAGAGTGAGTGGAAGCAAAGCATAAGCATCCAAAAACTCGCAGGTGATTGTATGCAGGTTTGACATTATACAATCTTTCATAAGGAGACAAACCACCTAAAACAGGAGAGGGAGTTCGATTAATGAGATAAGTTGCGGTAAGAATGGCATCCCCTCAAAAGTGTTTAGGCATATGGGCTTGAAAAATTAATGCACGGGCAACATTAAGAAGGTGACAGTGCTTGCGTTCAACTACTCCATTTTGTTGGGGAGTGTTGACGCAATTGGTTTGATGTGCGATGCCTTTGGGGGCATAGAATGAGGGCATGTCAAATTCAGGCCCATTATTACTTCGGATGATTTTTATGGTGGTAGAGAATTGGTTTTCAATAAGGTGAATGAAGAATTGCAAGAGAGAACGGGTGTCAGATTTATGGTGCATTAAGTAAACCTAGGTACAACGGGTATAATCATCAACAATGGTGAGAAAATAGCATGCACCAGTAGTGGAAGGGACACGATGGCTCCCCCAAATATCAACATGTAATAGGTCAAAAGGGTTAGGAAAAGAAACGAAACTAGATGGAAAAGGTGCGCTAGTCTATTTAGCCAATGGACAAATTAAACATGATTCCAAATTGGAACTATAAATTTTTGAAAATTTATTGGAAAGAAAGGACAGACTTTTATTTGATAGATGACCCAAACGACGATGCCAAAGTTGGGAAGTAGATGTGGATGTAGCCGCCTGACAACAAGCATTCCTGGTATTGGTGAAGTGGTATAAGCCATCCCGCTCAGTTCTCATCCCAATCATCTTCATCAAGTGTAGGTCCTGAATAAAACAAAAACCAGAAGAAAAAGTAATGAGATAATGGAGGGTTTTGCATAATTTATAGACAGAGATTAAGTTGAAATGAAAAGTCGAAACGCAAAGGACATTGTCTAAAATAAGATTAGAAGAGAAGTAAACTAATCCAATATGAGTAACGGTGGCATGAGAGCCATCCGGTAATTGAACAATTCGACCATGTACTGGGAAAGATTGGATTAGAGTAGTGGGTGAGCAAACCATATGATCAATTGCGCCACTGTCAAGAATCCATAAGAGATCATTAGTAGACTTACCTGACAATGAAGATTTGACACTACCTACTTGGTGTGTCATGGATTGAGGGGGAACGGAGTTGTTGAGAATGACCAGAAGCTGTTGGCACTGTTCATGGGTGAAAAGAAGGCTGCTGGTAGATGGATTGGAAGAAGCTTGATGGGCACTATGCTTCGGACCCTGATTGGGCTTTGAATTACGAGTTCCTGGGGAAAGCCGTGGATGCAATAACATCGATCCACAGTATGACCCTCTTTGCCACAGTGAGAACATTTGAGAGACTTCCTATGTGGACCGGGGTGTCCTTCCTTTCGTGGTTGATGGTTGGTGGCGGCCAGAGCAATACCTTCAACAGATGGTGGAGACAGAATGCTGCGATAGCATTCTTCTTGAAGCACAAGGGCATAAGTGCGGTTGAGAGTGGGAAGTGGATCAATCAGAAGTATCTGTCCACGGATCGCAGTGTAGGAATCGTTGAGCCCCATCAAAAACTTCAAGACATGGTCTAGTTCTTGCTGTGTGAGAGTCTCCTTGCTTGCACTGCAGGTGCAGGTAGACGTTCCTTGAACTGCATATAACTCATCCCACAAGCTCTTCAATTTGGCAAAGTATGCACTAATTGATAAAGATCTTTGGACAAGATTATTAATATCTTGTTTAAGCTTGTATAAGCGAGGGCCATTGACTTGGGATTATCGATCTTTTAGGTCGTCCCATATGGCGTGGGCGGTTTCACAATAGATCACACTATTAGAAATCTCTTTCGAAATGGAATTGAGAAGTCAAGAGATTACCATTACGTTGCATCGTCTCCATTGTGAGTATTCCGAGGATTCGGAAGATGGTGAAGGTAGCATGCCGTCAATGAAGCAGATCTTGTTCTTCGCTTGGAGTGCCAGGATCATCTCACGACTCCATCTTCCGAATAATTGTCTTCCCTGAGCGGTGGAGAAACCAAAAACAATCCAGGGTGATCTGATTGTTGGAGGCATAAGTGATGATTATGATCATCATATTTTTCCACCTTGGTTGCCATGAGAAGTGAAAAGATTATGATCTGGGTGTGATCTGGACCTGGGACTTGGGTCATATTTGGGGCGCAGATCTGGGCTCAAATTAGAGTCTCTGTTTTGTGGTATTCAAAAACAAAGTAACAGAATTGAGGAGAATTATCCTCAAACAGAAATTTTTCCTCTCAAGGATCGATATCGCTTTGATACCATGATGAAATTAGAACAAAGAAAAAAATCAGAGATGAAAATAATAAGCAAAGAATTAATTGCTATTGACATATTACAATCTCTATACAATCCCCTATTTATACAAAGAAATCGAGAACATGTAATTAAAGGAGAATCAATTTGCTAGCACAATTTGCTGACTTTCTCTTCTTTAGGAAACCTCACATGATTTCTGCATGTGTTGATTCCTTAATTTTTGCTGTAGAGTGCGACATTCCTAAACATAGATGCCATTAACATTATATTTTTCATTAAATTTACTGTGGACATGTGGTATTTGGAGGGAAGTTTGCCATGTCCTAATTTTTAAAGAACTCGTTTGGAAGGCCATATTTGATGGTAATGTGTACATTTTAATCATCATTACAATTTCATGGCGTTCCAAACACATAAAGATGTAATGTAATTTAGGGATCAATGCAAATGTAAAGGAAAGAGGTAGAGAGACTCATAACCATTACAAATATACAATATATTGTAGTAGAAATTTTCTACCTGGACAATGAATTTTTTAAAGGATATTACCATTTTTATACAAACACAAGATTTTTTGATTCATGACAAGCACATGATTTCTTGATATGTGACACTGTAATAACATGGTATTGAAAGTAAGGTAGTATAAGTCTAATTATTATAATAACATGGTATATGACACTACAATACATCTTACCAAGCATGCCCTAAATGCAGCTAGTGTGGCATTGACTAACTCCCTCTGACATACAATGGTCACATATTTGAAAAATTCAAACAGTCCATCAAACTCATCATCACATAAAGCACATCTCGATAAAATTTCAGGTAGGTAGATACCTAGGTGGGCTGCGATCTCGGATTCATCCAACCCATTAGTGTGCTTTCAACAAGCAACGACGAGGAGAACAATGCATAAGAATACATTTAAACGATACCCAAACATGCCCTAATTATCAAGAGAGGCCCCACATATGTTTGGATTAGACACATGCATGTGATCAAGTGTCACGTGGCCCTTAAACCTAATAAATCTCTCCCCATGTAAGTATGCATGAATATTTGGACATTATTATTTTTAAAAAAATTGCAACACTCCATTTTTCCCTCAAGATTGTTCGATCACTGTTTTTTTTAAAAAAAAATTTATTCATGAAGAGGTGATTGATGGACATTAATTTTTTATAACCATGATTAGAGGACGTCTCCTTAATCCTAAGTTATGTTGGCCGTGATGTTCCTATAACGTCCACTATGTTCATTAGTTTTGTCAGCTCATGTTAGAATATTAGCCCAAAAAAAAGGTATATAAACTCAAGTGGACCACACCTCAAGAAACAATGTAAATGTATACACCCACAATTGAAAACTTCCAATTATAAGTGTACACGAACCGAGCTAGCTCGGTTAGCTCGCTCGACTAGTCTCAAAAAAGCTCAATTCGAAGCAGAGTTTGAGCCAAGTCGAGCTGATTTTTTGAGCTCGAAAATGAGTTCAAGCAAAGTTCGAGCTGGCCCCAGTTCAACTCGGATCGAACCCGGCTCGAATCGAACTCGGATCAAACCAATTCGGTGACTTAGTTACTTTGATATTGATGTTGCTCACCAAGTGTTTGATGAAATGACTCAAAGAAGTGTAGTTGGTCGCAAGGAAGGTATGTATATGAAACCAACATCCTTTTTTTCTTGATTTTTATGTTGCTTAGAAGGTGTTTGATAAAATACCTATAAAACCATTGCTGTTGTCTCATTGTAAATTTTGAAGGTGCAGTCCAGGTGTTTGTGAAAATGCTGCAATGGCGAACTCGAGCCGAACTGACCCAAGCTGCTGACTGAACCGAGCCGAGCTAGCCAATCAGGCTTGAGGACCGAGTTGAGACGAGTTTGAGCTGAGGTTAGCTAGTGGCCGAGCCGAGTCAAGCTGAGGCCAGCTCGACTCAGTTTGACTCGATGTACACCCGTACTTCCAATAGCTCACCCTGATGTTTGCATTCCATCCAACTTTTTCGTAGAGTGCATCCTAATTCCTATGAGACAAAGGTAAAATAAAAATTAAAAAATAATAAACAAATAGATATCGGCTTGATTCAAGACTATAGTGGCCCTAAGAAGGTTTCAAAGTTAGGCATTCCAATCCCACTTTTCTCTAGTGTGGCCCGCTTCATATTTGGACTAGCCTTATTTTGGGCCTATGTACTAACATGAGCTGTGTAACCGTATTAAAAAGAGTTGTATATAAATGGACCGAATGGATATCACACACATTAATAAATGGCTTGGAAGAGGTCAATTTAGATGTTAATCAACATGAATGTGCTTAAAATTAAAGGCCCATTACTAAATAATGGAGTTTAGCTTTATTTTTTTGCTTGATTAATAATTAGATCCATCTTAGGCAGACCTTGACTTAGCCAATTTCTACCCCTAATTTAGTGGTTATAAAAACCAAGTTTTGTCCCTCACAAGCTATTTAACATGTATCATTTTCCCATATTTTGTTAATCCTATTTATACATCGGAATTTAAAAAATAATAATAATGTGATATGACTACTAGCAAGGATGTCATGCCTTTGTGAAAAATGTGGAATAACCCTCGACAAGGATGGTCAATCCCAATACTTATAGAAATACAAAATTCTATTCACAACATAATGTTCAATGCACATGCTTCATATGTGCCAAATGTACCACACGTCTGATCATCCATATTTAAACATTTCATGTGTCACATGCGCTGCCCTTAATATTCAAGTACCTTATTTGTGCTACACATGTTAATATACACATGCTTCATAAATGCTTTGTGGCATAAATAATCATAGATTATGCACGTATGTCACATTTCATCTTTACTCTTTCTTCTCGATGTATGACAAATGAGGAAAGCTAATTCGAGATAGATAGAACGGAATAACTTGTGTCAGACACAACTTCGCTTATGTCCCAATTAGAGGTGTACATAAGTTGAACTGAGTACTCGGCTCAACCACTTGCTGACCCCAACTCGAACTCAGCTTGGCTCGACTTGGTCCTCGAGCCTGACTGGCCAGCTTGGCTCGGTTCGATTAGCAACTCGGGCTAGTTCGAGCCGAGTTCAAGCCAATATCAAGCTGAGTTCACCTATGCAACATTTTCACAAACATATATACTGCACCTTCAAAATCTCATCGCATGTAAAATAGCAGCCGTGGTTTTACAAGTATTTCATCAAACACCTTCTAAACAACATAAAAATTCAGAAACAAAGGTATTTGTTTCATATACATACTTTCCTTGCCACTAACCATACTTCATTGAGTCATTTCATCAAACACTTGGTGAGCAACATGAACATCAAAATAACCGAGTCACCGAACTGGTTCAATCCAAGTTCGATTCGAGTTAGCTTCGATCCGAGTCGAGTCGAGTTCGGGCAAGCTCAAACTTGATTCGAAATTTTTTTGAGATCAAAAAATCAACTCGACTTGGCTCAAACTCAATTTTGAACCAAGTCAAATTAAGCTTTTTCAAGTCGAGTCAAGTCGAGCAAGCTAACCGAGCTAACTCGGTTCATGTACCGCCCTAGTCCCAATGGCCCCAAAGTTGCCTAATACCCAGCCAAACTAGTTTGATTTTTTTGGGTCTTAAAGTATACCTAAGCCTAATTCGATGGGCTTTACTTCACTTCCATGCCTTGATTTTATGTCTCAAAGGCCTGGACGGATGCCGCCGTGCACCCCTCTTCAAATTATATGGGATGAATCAAGGGGTTACTATATGAAATTTGGCCTATTAGCCTCTTAAATTCCAACTTATAAGAGTCGTGGTCCAATATTCCAAACCATTGGTCTTTTCATTGGCATCTTGGATGGAGTAGACCCCAAAAATTCCTTGATGCATCCTTATATTATATAATTCTTCAATATGGTCATTTTTAATGAGATGATCAAAAAACATAAAAATATTAGCATGACCCAATACTGCTATGGACCGATGAATGTTTCAACGGTGGACATTCAATCCTCACTGTTTTATCTCGTGCAGCCCACTTGAATTTCCGATCTACCTCACTTTTGAATCCATGCCATAAAATGATCTGTCAAAACAGATGAACGGGGTGGATATGTCACAAACATCACGGTGGGCCCACTAACTTTCCGGCCGAAGTCTTCTTGTAGAGGGAAAGTGCAGACTTGGGACTCAAGAAAGCATAAGAATTACAAAGCACTTGCAAAAATACTTTGAAAATACATCTTATCTAAATTACAAAAATAGCCCCGTGAAATTAAAAATTCCACACGTTGAAAAGAGGGCGCCACTAAGCTCCTTTGAAAGTTTACCACCATTTTGGAAATGGTGGCGACTCATCTCCTCATCACATGTATCTATCAAGTCCATCAAAGGGAAATCATGGACGGCACGCACTGATCAACCAATCCTGACCATTCAATAGAAGACCATCTAATGGTTGTTAGAAATAAAATAGTCAGTGGTCCAAATCCCAACGGATAAAAAACAAGTGTTAATATCTCGGTTAGTGTGATTTTTGGGCTGTGATCCACACACAACCTTTTCATCCATTAGAACGGTCTGGATTTCTGTACAAGTGTGCCATACGTACGGTGGAAGAGTCACCACCATTTTGAATGACAACATCCTTAGGTGAAGTGTAGACCATAACTTAGATTATGAGGGTGAACCACCTTCCTCTGTTTGTTACACCAGGCAAGGGAGCGGATTAGCCGATTAGGTGCGGCCCCGGCCTCACCCAAGACGGTGCAGCCCTTACTGTGGGGCCCACCTTGATGTATGTATTCTATATCAATGCCGTCCAACCATTTTTATAGATCATTTTAGTGCATGAGCCCAAAAATTAAGAAGATCCAAATCTCATGTGGACCACACTACAGGAAACGGTGGTGATTGAACACTCTACCATTAAAAACTTCCTAGGGCGCACTGTAATGTTTATTTTTCATCCAACCTTTTGATAAGGTCTCTACATGAAGGGAACAAAATTAAATATCAGATCGATCAAAAAGTTATGTGGTCCATTAATGGTCAATCACCGCCGTTTCCTATGGTATGGCCCACCTGAGATTTGGATCTTCTTCATTTTTGGGCTTTTTTGGGCTACTGCCTTAAAATGATCTGAAAAAAACAGATGGACGGTGTGGATAGGGGTGTACATGAACTGAGCTAGCTTGGTTAGCTCGCACCACTTGACTCAAAAAACCTCGATTCCACTCCGTTGAGCAGAGTTGAGCTGATTTTTTGAGCTCGAGAATGAGTTCGAGCCGAGTTTGAGCAGGTCCCAACTCAACTCAACTCGGATGGAATCGAATCCAGCTCGAATCGAACTCGGATCGAACCAGTTTGGTGACTCAGTTACTTTGCCATTGAAGTTGCTCACCAACTGCCTGATAAAATGACTTAACCAAATGTGGTCGATGGTAAGGAAGGTTTAGCTAGTGGCAAGGAAGGTTTGGCCGGTGGCAAACAAGGCATGTATATTAAACAAATACCTTTTTTTTTTTTTTTTTTTTTTGTTATTTGGAAGGTGTTTTTGTTTGATAAAACACTCGTAAAACTATTCTCTGTTTTACAAATAGTGAGATTGTGAAGTCGAACTTCAGGTATTCATGGAAATGCCTCAATGACGAACTTAGTTCGATCTTAGCTCGAACTCAGCCCAAGCTAGCCCAAGCTGTTGACCGAACCGAGCTGAGCCGAGTTTGAGCTAAGGTCAACCAGTGTTAGAGCCGAGTTGAGCTGAGGCCAGCTCAACTTGGTTCGACTCGATGTACAGCCCTAGGCGTGGATACAGAATCCATACATAAAGGTAGGCTCCACCACAAGGACCGCGCGGTCTTTGGTGAGTCTGAGACCACACCAAATCTGCTCCCACCAAACACATGACTCTGGACCGTTCATCCAATAGGCCATTGCCTCCCAAGGGCTTACAGCCCAAAATTTACACTAATCATTTTGTTCACGGTTAAAAAGTAAGCCATTGATCTCTCTGATGGGGCATCCAAATGGGTGTGAATTTCTATAAAGTGGGCCATTCGTGGATCGATGGTCTGATGAGCGGATATAATATCACACACGTGTCTCCTTTTCATATGTGAGGCAAGTGCAGGTGAAATTAGCATCTCCCAGGGTGTAAGTAGTCTGGATCTGGGCCTGACTCATTTGTCTGTGTGAAACCCTCTCCATTTTTCCAAATCATCATAGGATGTAACTCAAAAATCAGTCAGATCTAAACAAAAGCGGGCCACACTAGAGGATGTGGAGTATGGTGGATCATTAAAAAGTTTCAATGGAGTAATGCCATCCTACCATTTCCTATGGTGTGGCCCGCTTGACTTTTGGATCTGATGAATCCCGACATGATCTTGGCCAACAGATATAAGGCAAGGATGTGACAGAGAACATCACTCTGGACTCTACGGAGTCTTCTGCAGGGGCTTCCTACAATTTGTGTTCGAAATATCGGTATTGCATTACGTATCGCATTATTGAAAAACAAATACGTATTTATCATTGTATGAGATATATCGGTTATATTGTGTAATATATCGTTGTTGTTGGAAATATAAAAAAGCATTTAGAAATTGGTTGAATTTTTCAATGAAACTTCGGTGATTGTTAAAAAAAATATTAATAGATACTCATAAATCAAAATATTTAAAAAAAACAAATATATATATATATAATAAATTTTTTTTTTTTTTGTATGAGCTCATAATCTATACATTGTTTAACTGAATTGATGCAAGTATATTCATATGATTTATAAATATAAAAAGATGTGTGAAAATACAAGCGATACATTCAAAAGCAAAATAAGAATTAATAAATTAAGTTACATGTTTGATTTGATGTTTAGATATAAATATTGCAAACGATTTGCAAAAAATTAAGAAATTTTGATTATTTTTTTAAAATTTTCTCCTACCCAATCAATTTCCTCCAAATCTTAAGATCGCAGCTCTTAAACGTGAGTTTATATATATATATATATATAAAATACAAGAAACTATAATTTTGTACAAATTTGATAATAATTTAACATGTTTTATAGAAGAATAAAAATAATTGAAATTTAAAAATACTCACAGGATATAACATATGGAATATATCGTGCTACTTATATAATTCATATAATATTGATGAGATACAAGATACATCTCCTAGAATATATTAGTCCATCGTACATATTTAAAATGTGGCATGCAACCTTTGTGGTAGAAAACTCACCCCTAACGAAATAAAAACGAAAAGGAACATGTGCTCAACATGTTTTGTGTGTAAAATCCACTCCGTCCATCAGGTAAGAACAACTATTTAGATGGTAAGAATAGAAATTAATCCCAATTAGAATTTTACATTGGCCACACCATTGGAAACAATGTAAAATTACTATGAAAGTCTATAAATTCACACGTCGTGGCCCATTTGAGTATTGTGTCCGGCTGATTTTTGTATCTTTTGATCATCCACACCTAACGAGTCTGATGAATGATAAACATCGTGGTGACCCCGCACACAAACCTATGGTCGGCACCTCATCCCCATTGTTACTTGTGGGGTGGCCCATCTTGTAGGGGGCTTTTCCATCTCAGTGCCTAACATTCAGAACAAAACCTGATGGACGGAGTAGATCTTAAATAAATAACAGGGTGGGTTCCACAAATCTAGGTGTTTTACGCGCTGCATGAAAAGGTGTTGCAGGGAAGGGGACGGATTCGGTGCGGTGGGAGTACTACCGAGTTCGGTGAGGCCGTGCGGTGTATTTGTTGTATATCCACGCCGTCCATACGTTTTTTCAGATCATGTTAGAAAATGAGATCAAAATCTCATATGGACCACACCACAGGAAACGGTGGTGATTGACCATTAAAAACTTACTGTGAGGCACAGAAGTTTTGAATCAAGATGGTATTTGTTTTCTTCATAAAGGTATGTGTAACCTTATCAAAATCTTGGATGAAAAATAAAATTTACGGTGGGCCTAGGTAGTTTTTAATGATGTGAGTTCAATCACTATTGTTTCCTTGGTGTAGCCGACTTGAAATTTGGATCTGGTTCAATTTTGGGAAATTATACTAAAATAATCTTTAAAAACGTATGAACGGCATGGATATATAAAAAATACATCAAGGTGGGCCCCACTGTCACCGACTCACCGAACTCGGTGTTACCCCAATCTGACCGAATCCGCTCCCGCTATCCGGGATTTTACCAACATCTTCCCAGTTCTCACTCTCATAACCGTCTGAGAATACCATCGTACATTTTTCTAAAGAGAGGGGTAATTTCGGTATTTCAACTTCCTCGTATAAATAGGCAGACAAGGGTTTTAGAAAGGGTTTTGGCGAGAACCCTCAAAAAACTCCCTTCTTTAATCTGTTCTCCGAAGAAATTTTCGGAGAAAGAATCGACGAAGATCGAATATTTCTGGGTTTTCTCAATCACCCATCATCCATGCTGAAGGTTCTATCATCTTCCTTTCGGATGCAGAGATTTTGTCCGGATTTTCCCGCGAATTTCAGGCATGGAGGAGAAGGAAAAGCTCAATTGTTTCGGGTGTTGGGCTCGCTGAGAAGCTTGAGTGGAAGGAATCATGGTTTATGCAAAAGGGTATTTTTCTGTTCGGAATCTGGAGACGGGTCGGATCCGGTGGATGCTAAGCCGGCGTCGGAAGCTGAAGCTACTGCTGCTGAGAATGCGGAAGAAGTCAACTCAAAAGCCTCGTCTGCAATCGTGCCCACGAATCCCCGTCCCGAGGATTATCTAACAGTCAGTGTCTTCTCTTTTTGTTCAAAATTGAATTTTTGGGCTTTTGGGTATTTTGGGAATTGGTTTTAGTTTCTTTTTAATGGGCTAGTTCGATGTATTGTCGTTGGTGGGTTTTTTTTTTTTTTTTTAAGTTTTTAGTTTTTGTTTTTTTATTTATAATGGAATTACTGTTTTTGTTTCACTGAGAATGTTGGATGCCAATGTGGTATTCTGTATACTATGCTTTTTGGGTGAAAAACAATCACAATGCATCAAGTAACGAATTGCGATATCTGGACGAACAAAGAAAATGGTTTTGAATTTGTTACGTCCGGCATGGATGTACTTTTCTTACCAAAACATGATTGATTTGATTGGTTAAAATGTGATTGCTAGATGCACTCAGCACTGTAAGATGTGAAACTGTAAGAGTTTCACATCTGTAATTTGTTTTTGTATGGCGGAACCTTCTTTATGTATTGGGTATGTACTCTACTAGCTGATTCTCATACGGTGGGTTTAATGCAGTGGATCTCTGGCAGCTGTCTAGATGGTCCTTGTGCTTGCTATATTGACCAGGAATCCAGTCAATAGGGAGTTGCATTTAGGCTTTGCTTCTTTTCTTCTTTATTTCTTTGTTTTTTAAGGTAGGTTAGGCATATGGTAATGTCATATTTCTTGCTTTTGAATATTCGCTACGCATTTTTCATACATGTCATTATTCGAGAGAAACTATCATGAAGACTTGCTTTATAACCCACATTCACGTCTAAAATCTGTTTCTTTTTCTGTGTTTCCCCACATTACCTAAATCGCCAACCCCTTGTATGTTTTCTGTTCCGAATCACTTGATCTGGATTATGGGTCATATGTGTCCTGGATCATTATTTTTACTGACCTGAAATTATGGTTATGTACTTCTTTTGTTGATTCAGTTGTAATGTAAACTTATAGTTAGAATATAGAGATTTATACTTTGGTTGATGCAATAGCATGTGTATAATACATACTATGTATGTAGGTCTAGAATAATAAGATTCATCAATCGTATATAAATTAGAATATCAATTTGTATATAAAACTATATTGCCTATATTCAATGTATGCACTGGAGCGATCCACGTGATCCTACCCAATGTAGAGATTTATACTTTGTTGATGCAATAGCATGCATATAATATCATGATTCATACTATGTGTGTTGGTCTACAATAATAAGATTATCAATCATATATAAATTACCACACCAATTTGTACATAAAAGTATATTGCCTATGCCTAGTGTATGCACTGAAGTGATCCATGTGATCCTTCCCCTAGTATACCTCTCTTGTCCCCAGGCTGTTTACCCATACCTAAAGGTTTTTCTAATTGGTTTTCTCCTTGGGCAAACTCAACCTAGGTAAGATAAGATTCAAGTTGGCTAGCTTTTGATCTCAGGTCTTGATTTTCATATTTAGCTGGCTTAAGTTCAAATTCAATACTTGCATAACTCCCTAAAGTCTCATAAAGATTATACTTAAGATTTTCCTTTGCTTCAACCATGGAGAAATTTTCAGATTTTACTTGTTTTAGTTGGTCAGCCAATTAATTCTTTTAAGCCTTTACCCGACTTAACATTTTTATAATTTTCAAACTTTTCATGAAAAGCCTGTTGTAGGCATCTTTTAATTTGACATCTCCTTCATTTTCTTTTTCGGAGGATGTCTCTTCTTCTTCTTCTTCCGAGGTATTATAATAAGAATCTTCTCCCATGTCTTTAGTCATATGGAGAGTAGTAGTGGTGGAGGTCATTGGAACTCGTAGAGATCCGAGGCTTCATCATTATGGGAATCCGCAGAATCTGATTCAGACTCCTCAGAATCATCCCATGTTGCTGTTATAGCCTTTACTTTTGATTTAATTTTACTAGTACATTCGGAGGCGACATGACCATAACCCTCACAGTTGTGACATTGGGTTTCTTTCGATTTTTTGAAAGATTTACCTACACACTTAGGGTCAACTGATTTACCCTTTTTGCCACAAATTTATCCTCTATTCTTCTTGAAGAATTTCATGAAGTTTTTAGTGATTTTGGACATTTCTTCATTGTCTTCATCATCATCATCATTGTCCTCTTCAAATTCAGCTTTGTTGTGCCTATGTGAAGACTTAGGACAATGAGTTTCTTTCTAGAGGGAGTTTTAAAGCGTAGTTCAAATGTACGTAGGGAATTTATAAGTTCTTCTACTTTCATGCTATCTATATTCCTACACTCTTCTATGGAGGTTATTTTGGAGGTGAATCTCTCCAGTAGAGACTTAAGTATTTTCCTACTAATGCGACTCTCGGGGACTCGTTCTCCTAAACCCCATATGGTGTTACAAATATAGTTCAATTTAGAATAAAACTTCATAAAAGTTTTATGCTCTTTCATTTTAATATTTTTGAATTGTGTGGTTAAGAGCTGAAGCTTTGATCACTTAACTATGTTAGTTCTCTCGTAGGTGGTTTCTAAAATGTCCCATGCTTGTTTTCCGGTTTCACATGTACAAATTCTTTGAAATTCATCCTGGAAAACCGCACAATATATACTATTGAGAGCTTTGGCATCATAGCCATATTTAGCTCTCTTATCAACACTCCATTTAGGTTTATTTTTTGGAGTGGTAATTGTGACACTGTCTATCACGACTTGTTCCACCTGTATATGTCAACATTCGTCTATAACTTCCCAAACCATATGATCAAGGGATTTAAAAAATATCCTCATTCTAGCCTTCCAATAGGCATAGTTGGACCCATCAAATAAGGTAGTCATGAGACGAAAGTCCTCTCATTGTTAGACATCATTCTAAAGCTCTCACGGATCAAACTCTAGACGAATAAGTCCTTAAAAAGCAACCTTGTAACATCCTAGATTTTTACTGTTTTGGATTTCCAAAAATCCTCGAAATTTTTTAATAATTAACTTATATTATCACTTACTGACCATTAGCACTCAACGTTAGCTTATACATGAGTGGTCCAGTCTGGTCACGATCAGACCGTGTGCAGGCCATCAAGTCAGATGATTGGTTTGTACTCGGCGACAACTTGTGCATGCCGTGCAGCAGCCGAGGAAGGTCAGAAAAATCTAAAAATTTGGGAAAACATAGATCTCACTGGGCTTATGGTCCATTGCGGACCACGGACCCAGTGGACACTCAGAAATAAACTATTCAGGCCATCCCAACGGCACTTGCCAAATGTAACCCACCAATGCCAGAATTGGAATCTGACACTGGTAAATAAAACTGAGATTTCAGGCATTTCAGCCGTCGGATTTCTTCCAAATTTACGGTAAAGGTTTAATGTATTTTTCTACGCCCGTCCGCCAAATCTGGGACCCGATCGTGGAACGGTGACCGTTGATCACGAATCGGACCCGTGCGATCAAACCCCATATTCGATCGTTCCCAAATTTTGCATGGCCCTTCATCGGGCCATGGAGCACCTATCCTATAAGTTTTAGGGCCAGAGGGCCACCAGAACCACTCTAATTACCAGAATGGACCCCACAGGGCCATTTAAAGAATCGAAACCGTACGCTCAAACCCCATATCCGTTCATCCGTTTGTTCCCAAACTTTGCATGACCCCTCATCGGGCATGAGACACCTACACACCGAATTTGGTGGCCGGAGGGGTGATAGGGCCGCCCCAAAGCAAAAATGGGCCCCCATAGGGCCCTTGTGGGCATTTGAGGAAACTTGAGGCCAAAGGGCCCAAACCTAGGAAATAAAGCCCTAGCTCTCTCATAACTCCCTCTTTTCCTACAACCACCAAGGAGTAAAGAGAGAGCAAGAGAGTAAAGAGAGAAGAGGGTGAGAGTGAAGAAGAGGTGGACCCTAGATCGAGGTGGGGGCCCGAGGAAACCGATCTTGCATCTCACTACCTTTTCTCCAAGAAGAAAACCCTCCTCCGCTACCGCCATTTCATTCCGTTGATCGCCTATGTAAGATCCATCACCCCTTTTTCTTGAAAACTTTGTGATGAGAAGGGGTTTACATGGGATTCTAACATGCAAATGGTTGCTTTAGGGATTCCGGCCAACCGACCTCAATGCGCTCATTTCTAGGTCGCTTCCAAGTCTCCAACGATCCATAGGTGCGGACTATTACCCCTAGGTGGCCTAGCACCAATTATAGTATAAGCTTAATGATTTTGTTTGTTTGGGATGTTGTATTGAAAAATCTTGAGGAGACCTAGGAATTGTATGTTTGTTGGAATTGCATGGAATTGCATGATTAGTTCTCATTTGATGATTGACCTTGCCTCTCACATGATTTGGTACATGGATGATTACATACTCATATTTTGTTTGATTTCTCTCATATGGTGTTGTTTCATAACATGTATGATTCGTTTCTCTTGTGTGATTGATTCTTTGAGATGTAGGAATTTCTTAGCTTCCCCACAAACCCACATAATACACATGCACTTGTCTCATGATAATGTTAGCATTGATTGTTAGAAGTATCCGATTCATACGTTGAGATGCATGAGAACATGATATTGTTATGTTAGTTGATAACTTGGATTCTTGACATGTTATGAATCATCACCCAACCCTTGGGTTGGTCAGGAATACGAGGATAGCGAAGGCGGTCCCGTTGGTAGGACCGTCCTAAGGCTAAACCCATGGATTTGGGCGAGTGCATGTGGGCGACAGTAGTTAGACTACATGAGTCGCTTGTACCCGATGCCGTTCCGCCACGTGCTTGCCTGAACTCATGCGGTCTAGTCTACCGGCTGACCAACCTTGTTTTGTTAACACTGTTTGCTCACACATGTATGGAATCTGGACCACCCTACTACCGTTGTAGCCCATCGATAATGAATTGAATATCGATCCAGTCTCGTGAGCCGGGCATGGTGGAATGGGACACTGTGTCCGAGCTGTTGGCCTACACTGGGGTGACGTGCCTCCCCGTAGTGACCGCAAACGATCCCTTTCTCTCGGCACTCCCCATGTGCTTGAAGTCGGGGATGAGGAACTCGACGGGATCGCGGGGTCTTGGCCTCACACGTTGGGGGCCTTGGCCTCGCAACTAGTTCAGGGCATTTGATACGTGGGGTGTATCAATTCCCCAACCTGCTGTATGAACGGACTTAACTAAGAACTCGGTTAACACGATCACATTGCATTGCACTAGTTAAGGTGGCGACTCGGCAGTCGAGGTTGCTCTGAGGGAGTGTTGGTCATACGCGATCGTTAGATGGAGTCGCTCGAGGGATTGTTGTGGCGAGGGCATGCATCATGCCATCTATCACGCATACGCATTAATAAGATTATTTCAATGTTTATGAATTATTGATTTTCATTAAATTCATATTATAACTGATGCTTGTTACAACTTAAGATTAATAGCACCCACTGAGTTGATCACTCACTCCCACTCTGGGACGGTGTTTTAAAACACCAACCAGACTCGCCCATAGATACAGGTGATGCAGATTTGGAGGAGCCTAGCGAGGCGAGCCTCGAGGAGGAGGACGAGTCCTCCTACTTCCAGCTTATTAGTGGGTCTTCTTTGGACAAGGTGTGCCGTATCGGTATCGGTTGGCGTAACGGTGACCGCCAAAACCGATACGGATACGGGGGCGTAACGGCGATACGGGGGCGTAACGGCCCGTAACGGCGCAAAATTTTTTTTTGCCAAAAAAAATATGAAAAAATATGGATTAAATCCGGAATATTCTAAGCAATCCAAATATGCATTCATTTATAAATTGGAACATGGTTACGGTGGTGTAACGGTCCACTCTTTGGTGAGAAGTTGTATCGGATTGTCTGATGAATTTATGAATCAGATAACCTAAATTTGACTACAAAATTCATATATTTATTTTTCTAACTATCTACTATCAATGATAGATATATTAGAATGAATGTAATATGAAAATATCTTACATTAGGTGTTTGCAATTATTTTTGAGGAATTTCTCGAACATACCTGTGCACGTGATTGTGATTCTGTCTATAACCTGTCATCCTCAAGTCAAGAATATTTAAAAAAATTAGTAGTGTCTGATATACTCCCCTGCAACTTGATTAAGGATTACTTGATTGGTTGTCAGGGGAGTTATTTTAAATACAAGTTCGGTAGTGTCAAGTGTGTGCATGACTACATGGCTTCTTGCAATAATACTGTTGTGACCTGTCTGCTGCAAATACTTACCTTAATACAAATATATACTCACAATCACAAGTCACCAGACTCACCACCAAAATGAAAATCTGCTTTTTTGTGGTTGCTCGACCTCCACATCATCGTCATCGTCACCATCAGGCTGAGGCTGTCCAATAGGTGTAGGTGCTGCATATCCATAATATCCAGTGCCAGAAGGAAATACTAGATCAACGAAACCAGAGGATGACTGATCCTGACTAGGCAACGACTCTGACCCCGAGTAAGGATATCCACCAGTGCCCGTCAAATAGCCATACTGGTGCCCATACTGAGGCTGTTGAGAATCTTGAGATTGAGAGTGCGTCTGCTGTGAATCCTGTGATGAGTAACTTGGATTTGAATCTGGATATCTATAATCATATGGATATTGATCGGGAGGGCTACTCCAACATGAATGTGATGGAATAGGCTCAGTATAACCACCATAATTATAATCCAATTGACCATAAGAATATCCATCATAATAACCAAAACCATGAGCCTGTTGATGTTCCGGACCTCCCGGTCCCCGTGCACCACTAGATGTACCCTCCTCCGGCTGGCTGTATCGTGACTCGGTACACTCGTAAGTCCGACCTCGTGTACCACGTCGTCGATGTTCATCGTCATCGCGATCTGTAGACGGCTGTATAGGAGGGTAAGCAACACCAGAAGTGCCAGCACCAGGGGCAGGGGGGTCGTCATCATCTGACACGGTCACGCTACCACTGCTTGTACTCTTTTGTTGATCTTGAGCCGTATCCGTACGTGGCATAAACGCTGCCCCTCTTACTGGGTCCAACACATCTGCACGACTCTCTTGTTGCGCTCTGCGTATTTCTGGGTCATCAATTTCCAATTCTTCACTATCCTCTTCAATTTGCTTTTCCCTTGTTTCCAACCAAGGTAGAAGTGGGTCATCCTCATCATAAATATTGTCCAAGTTTATTGGACAGTAGTCTCCGTCATCAGTAGCTGTAATGCTCCTATGATGTCGTCGCATTCTTAGTTTTATATTGTAGTGCATGAAGACAAGTCTATCTAATGTTCTAGTCTGCAATCTATTCCTATTCTTTGAATGAATGAGCGCAAAACAACTCCAATTCCTTTCACAGCTAGAGGAAGACGTTGTCTGGCTCAAAACTTTTACTGCAATTTTTTGGAGAGCCTTCGTACTCTCTCCGAAATTAATCCACCATTCGGCCGGTTGCAACCTAGATACTGCATGCTGTGCAAGAGCATCTCCAAAGCTACCAAGGCGATTTCCAAATGTATCTAATTCATTCAACGCCTTTATTTGCAGATCTAAGTCAGGCTCTAATCTCTTTATCACATTTTTTAGCCCGACACGAACTTCATCATCCGCAACAAATGATTGGGCATATCTATACCTAGGATTTAGGTAGTAACCTGCTGCATGAAGATCGTGATGGAGTTGCTTTGTCCATCTCTTGTCGATCATCTTCCAATAAGTCTCCCAACTTCTACAATCACGTTGAATTGCAAGCTTTGCCTTATCCATGGCATCATATAGGAAGCCCATGGTAGGTGCTTCATCGGTTTCAACAAGACGGAGTACCCTCATTAGTGGCTCCATCACCTTTAAGATCGCCTTAACCTTCTTCCAATATTTGTTGTCCCGTATGGTGTTCGCAACGTCGACCGGTGTCCCTGATGTCTTCTTCCCATGTTTTGTGTTGAGCCATTCTCGGGAAGCGAACATCTCACTCAACTCTCCCCTATGCTGGAATAAACTCTCTAATGCTATAAAGTTTGTTGCGAATCTAGTCGCCGCAGGCCTCAACAACTCTCGTCCTTTCGTGAACTTTCTCATTATTGCGACTACTTGATTATGGTTGTAAATAAACGTCGTCACTTCCCTTGCCCTTTCGACCATTTCCTTAACATTCTTCTTCTTCCCAATATCTTCCAATATAAGATCAATACAATGGGCAGCACATGGTGACCAAAAAAGATGTTTTCTCTTATCCATTAACATATGTCCTGCAAGCTTATATGTTGCTTCATTATCTGTCACAATCTGCACTATATTCTCCTCTCCAATCTCGTCCACAACTTTATCCATTAGTTCATTAATATAATTAGCATTTTTTGTTGCCTCTGACGCATCAATTGACTTATGGTATATAGTTCCTAAGTGGCAGTACACCATGAAGTTGATCATGCTACGTCTGGTTGGGCCAGTCCAACCATCACACATAATCGTGCATCCTCTGGCTTGCCATACAGGTTTAAAGGTAGCCACGTATGCTTTCACATCCGCATACTCTGCATTTGTCCATTTCCCTCTAATGTCCTTAGCTGTGGGAGCTTTTATTCCTTCACCTGCTTCTGCTGCAGCATCAATTACCACCTGCCAATATGGAGAATTGGCCGCATTAGGAGGTATGTTAGCATGTATAAATAACTTTGCTGCTGCTCTACCTAATTTCTCAACGGAAGTTCTACTCCACATTTGTTTTATTTTTTTTTGTTTAGTTGATTCTTTCCTAAACAGGATTGGATCAATAGAGGGTCTCCTAGACTCATTTACTTCTTCATCTTCACGTATAGGGGCATCACGTGAAGATGTTTGTCGTCGGCTCCCAAACATACGTCGTAACCCACCAAACCTACCCCCCAGACCCTCAGTCCCACCTACAGAAGCAGTTGCACTTCCAGTTGCACTCCCACTCCCACTCCCACTGCCCCCCCCTCTATCACGCACTGACCCATGCGTGCCAAACATGCGGCGACGTTCTTCCTCTTCACGAGCTACACGCAAGCTCTCTCTCCTAGCTATAGTTAATTCCCGATCTGAATCTTCGTCAGAATCAATAATATCTTCATCACGAACGCCCATATATTCAGGACCAAACACCTCCTGTCGAGCTGCATCCAAAATATCATCTTTCTTCTTTTGTACAGCAGCACGTTTACCCTTCGACTCATCCAGACTAGCTTGCATTAAAAGCATTATCTCTCTCGGTACTCTGGCACATGGTGCAACTTGACCTTTTCGATGTGCTAAATGTTGTTTGAGACGGGTAATTCCACCAGTCACATGTCTATCACAATAGTTGCACTTCATTTGGTGCCTAGTACCACCAACCCTCTCACAATGTTGCCATCCAATATCCTCACTTGTTGTTGGCTAGACCCAGACATTTCTTTAAGTTTAGGTAGATGAGTGTATGTCTGTATAACCTATATTAATAAAGATGATTTTATGTTCTAAGTAAAATACTAAACCCTAAGAAGCTCCAAAACCTGTCCAATATAAGCAAATAAAAATATAAAGTCACTAATTCGAAAATACAAAAAAAATATTAAATAGCACCCCAAATCTGTAAAATGCACATTAACATTTTCTATTATGATTAACATATCACATGACATGATTAAAACAGAAAAATAACCATTAAAATTTGATTTTTCGAATTTTAAAAAAAAGGGTAAAAATACATGCGTAAATAGAAAAAAATATTAAAAAAATATTAAATGGCACCCCAAATCTGTAAAACGCACATTAATATGTTCTACTATGATTAACACATCATATGGCATGATTAAAACAGCAAAACAATCATTAAAATTTGAATTTTCGAATTTTTAAAAAAAGGGTAAAAATACATGCGTAAATAGAAAAAAAATAATAAAAAATATTAAATGGCATCCAAATCTGTAAAACGCACATTAATATGTTCTACTATGATTAACACATCATATGGATGATTAAAACAGCAAAACAATCATTAAAATTTGATTTTCGAATTTTTAAAAAAAGGGTAAAAATACATGCGTAAATAGAAAAAAATAATAAAAAATATTAAATGGCACTCCAAATCTGTAAAATGCACATTACTATGTTCTACTATGATTAACACATCATATGGAATGATTAAAACAGCAAAACAATCATTAAAATTTGAATTTTCGAATTTTTAAAAAAAGGGTAAAAATACATGCGTAAATAGAAAAAAAATAATAAAAAATATTAAATGGCACTCCAAATCTGTAAAATGCACATTACTATGTTCTACTATGATTAACACATCATATGGAATGATTAAAACAGCAAAACAATCATTAAAATTTGAATTTTCGAATTTTTAAAAAAAGGGTAAAAATACATGCGTAAATAGAAAAAAAAATAAAAAATATTAAATGGCACTCCAAATCTGTAAAATGCACATTACTATGTTCTACTATGATTAACACATCATATGGAATGATTAAAACAGCAAAACAATCATTAAAATTTGAATTTTCGAATTTTTAAAAAAAAGGGTAAAAATACATGCGTAAATAGAAAAAAAATAATAAAAAATATTAAATGGCACTCCAAATCTGTAAAATGCACATTACTATGTTCTACTATGATTAACACATCATATGGAATGATTAAAACAGCAAAACAATCATTAAAATTTGAATTTTCGAATTTTTAAAAAAAGGGTAAAAAGGGTAAAAATACATGCGTAAATAGAAAAAAAAAATAATAAAAATATTAAATGGCACTCCAAATCTGTAAAATGCACATTACTATGTTCTACTATGATTAACACATCATATGGAATGATTAAAACAGCAAAACAATCATTAAAATTTGATTTTTCGAATTTTTAAAAAAAGGGTAAAAATACATGCGTAAATAGAAAAAAAATAATAAAAAATATT
The DNA here is from genome assembly GCA_021015155.1 of Magnolia officinalis. NCBI lineage: Eukaryota > Viridiplantae > Streptophyta > Magnoliopsida > Magnoliales > Magnoliaceae > Magnolia > Magnolia officinalis. The sequence goes on along the minus strand of JAJHSJ010001913.1, from coordinate 8,941 downwards.
AAATGGCACTCCAAATCTGCAAAATGCACACTAATATGTTCTACTATGATTAACACACATATGGCATGATTAAAACAGCAAAACATGTTAAAAAAAAAGTATAAATACCTATTTTTGACGAATTCGGAATTTCTGAAAAAATGGCCCCCCGAGCTTCGATTCAACAAAACCGCAATACAATGCGTTTTTATCACAAAAATCCAACCAAGGTTGGTCGAAATTGGCAGTAGTAGAGTAGAAGGGGTGAGAAGTACTTTGGAAGCAAGAAAATTGAAAAAAATCAGCAAAACAGTGCTTAAAAAGCCAAAAAAAAATGACCGTTTTCGGACCGTTACGGGCGGCCCGTTACGGGTCGACCGTTACGCCCCGTATCGGCCCGATACGGGCCCGTATCGGCCGATACGGGTGCAAAAAATCGTATCGGCCGATACGGCCCCGTAACGCGTAACGGCTCGGTCCGTTACCGTTACGTATCGGCCGTATCGGCCGATACGTAACCGATATGGCACACCTTGTCTTTGGATCAGTAGATGGATAGTTGAATCGCTGAGTAGTGCACTCAGCTCATTTTTTTGGACATACTATTTTCTTGTGTGATTTTGTTGGGCAACGCCATGGGCGACCCATTTATATTATTTTGGACCTGTATATATACTTGATCTCTTTCATTTCAGTAGATATGTGTGGTTATGCTTCATGTTCCAGGAAATTCCAGGCTGCGCATTAAATCTGATTAAACGCATACTAATGGAAATCGGCTATAAGTAATACCCGGGAACTCGGGAGTCGAGTGTATGCACGACCTCCGATTTCCAGGGCGTTACAAACCTGCTCTGATACCGATTGAAATTGCGCAATTATTGAAAACTAGTACCGTGATGCGGAAGCTTAGAATTGTGGCTAAGTCCTATGGAGGACCGGGGGGTTGAATAGGACCACTTAAAATTATTTACCAATTAATTCAATTAAGTGAGTCCTAGAACATAGACTATAAAGATACAACTACATGTGCAAAGAATCTATGGTGTGAGATAGGAATATCAAGTGTGTGCACTAAATTAAACACCTAGCACACAATCTATTCATGCATCTATAATAAATAAATTGGACACAAGCATAAATAGAATTGCATACACATCATCAATCGCAAACACAAGGATATAGAGTGGTTTGGCTAAGTCCCTACTCCACCCCCAGATGACGAATTCAAACTCTCAATGGTTTTCTATAGGTTCACCACTAACCTCTATGGTCCTACACAAGGACCTACGTACATTTCCGTCAGAGGTTCACACAGAGACTTACAAAGGTTTTCTATAGGCTCACTAATAACCTTTACATACACACCCGATGGTGGCTCACACAGAGACTAAGAAAAGCTTTCTATACGCTCACCAATAACATTTACGTACACCTGCCGGTGGTTCACATAGAGACTTAGTTGAGTTTGAGTTTTAAACTCTATACTCAAATCTACACTAGTCTTGAGTATACAATGGACTCAAAATAAACTCTTACTAGTTAGATGAGCCCCGTTGATAGCGCCTTGTCTTGAGATACTTGATCAATCTTGATGCGGCTTCTTTTTAGCTCCACCGATCTTTGAGGGGATCTTCTTCAGCTCCTATGATTGGCTATCTTGCAATGATGTACCTATGAGGATCCTAAGATAATGGGATGGTGGTGTAAGTTCCTACAACTAACGAGATGGTTTCAAATAAGTATTCACTTAGATGGGCATTCTAGAGGATGATTAGACAAATTATTTACCTATAGGATTAGTGTCTAACCTCTAGAGAATGCAAGAGAACAAGTATATCTTCAAATGGAGCTTGGAATGCTCATTAGAGTGATGAATCACAAGGAAGGTGATACGAATCTCTTTGGTTTAGAGTCTAGAAGTATAGGATATGAGTTGTATGCATAGAACCTCTAAAACCACAAAAAAAACCATCTCATTTGCAAAGGTTCGAGTGCCAAATTTATAGAGAAAATGCTCTAATGGATCTTTAATGGCTAACAGTCTATTTGATCGACACGAATCAATATTGTCGATTGGAGTTTCGATTCAATTGAAAAACTCTTGATTCAATCGACAAAGCTCTGATTTCTTCTATTTTGGTTTCCAACCATCAGAAGCTCTATACCTCTTACAAGCCTATGTTCTTTTTATAGACTAAGGCTTGATGAGATGACGAAGCAATGTTTACTTATTTGAAATGTATTATTTAAAGGTAGGTTGTTTTGGAACTTAAGGGTCTTTAGGGCTAGTTTTACCAAAGCACTTCAATTTACATGCGTTTTTAAGCCTTGATGCTGCCAAATCTTCAAGTCTTCGGTTGTCTTTGTCTTTCAATGGGGTCTCAACTGACTCCAGATGCATAGACTCATGTTATTGACAAACTGAGGCACTAATAGAAACCGCTTCAAAGCATAAGACATTTTTTTTGAGGTTGTCGACATACGTCATGTCTACATCATAGAAAAGAATCATATCGTCCACTTATTGTAGGTGACTAACTTGCACTCTTGCCTTCGCCACTTTGAAGCTGCTAATTGAGTCATTATCTCGGCTTAATGAAGCATCATGCTGAAAGCTTCCCCAATGACGACAAAGTGATATGAAGATAAAGGGCCGCCTTGCCTATTATTGTGGGATGCCTTAAAGAAATCAAAAGGCGATCCATTGATGAGGATTGAAAATGAAGGAGATTCAATGCATTCTTGATTCCAACTTCTCCACCTTGGGCCACAACCAAGTCTCTGAAGCATATAATCTAAAAATTTCCAGTTTACGTGATTATAGGCTTTCTTTATATTGACCTTGCAAACTAACCCACTCTCCCCTTCCCTGTGCCTTGAGTCAATACATTCATGAGCTATGAGGGCGATCCAGTCATGTGAGTAAAGGAATCTATCAAGCCTCAAGAGGATAGCTTCTGACTGGTTGTTAGACCAAGTGAATCTGGCATCCCCAAGAGGAAGATTGATTAAATCATGAGAAGCAACCCAATCCAAAAATTTATGCATACTACTGGTTACCCCGCCCCCGTTGGATTTTTCGAAAGAGAAATGCATGATGTTGAAGCAACCTCCAATGCACCAAGGGATATCCCATTGTCGCCTTACTGATGAGAGCTCAGCCCACAATTTGGACATTGTTAAAGGTGACCTGTTTCAGTTCCAATCCGAATTTTGGTAGAGAGGTTGGCTCTAGTTGGAACTTGGTGCTTTTTTTATTGCAATCATACCAAAAGTGGAGGAGCCGATATCTTTAAAAAAAAAAAAAAAAAAAGTAGAAGCCAAGGGCTTGCGAGATTTTAGACCCATAAGTTTTATAAGGGCCACGGATATAAATATCGGTATCGTATCGGTCGATACAACCGTATCGTATCCGTATCGGCACGAACTGATACGCGATACGAGATGATATTGATCCGATACGAAAGCCTAATTTTGATTATTATTATTTTCAAAATTTCACACATCTTCTTATTTTTTTCATTAAACCATGGAAAAAGCTTAAAAACTTATTTTAGGCTAGATCTAGACTTATTTTGGGATCAAAACAAATGATTTGAATGGGATTCGACAAATCAAAGCGAAGCGAAGTGGACAATTATGGGAAAAATCAGAAAGAAGGGTAAACCTTCACTTTCTTTTTTTATTTTCATCTTCTTTTTGTTATATTCAATGTGATGGGCCATTGTTCACCAAATCTTGCTTGATTTGTGTTTAATTAGGGCCCATTTAGTTGACCTTCAACAAGTCAAATCGACAAACAACATTCTCATCAAAGAATGGTCTGATACACCATTGCATACATGGTTAAAATACAAAAAAGAAGAAGATAGATTCTTGAATATCTCATTGTTTCCTCTAATTTTCTAATGTTTTTCCATATTATTTGCTTTTAAAAAAATCTGACTGATTGGGCTGATACCTGATTTTGATCCCCCGATACTAATATGCGACGCCGTATCGTATCATTTTTCCACTAGGCTGATACGCCGACTGATACCGACATTCATAGCCATGAGAAGGTCTCCCTACAAAATACTTGCCAAAATCTTAGCCTCAAGATTTCAAGCGGTGCTAGGTCATGTTTACTCCAAACCTCAAGGGCGCATTTGTGGTGGGAAGACAAATTTTGGATAATACTCTAATTGCTGGTGAGTGCTTGAATTCACAGTACTGGGAGAGGAAAATGGTATCATCTGTCAGTTAGATATTGAGAAGGCTTACAATCATGGGAGTTGGAGCTTCTTGGATTATATATTGGGGAGGATGGACTACAATCAGGAATGGAGAAGCTAGGTTCAAGAATGTGTGCGATCGGCTAGATTTCCCCCTTTTCCAATAGCTCCCCCAAGGGATTCTTCTAGGCTTCGCGAGGTCTAAGGTAGTGTGATCCTTTATCCCTCTTTCCTTTTGTAATGGTGGTGGAAGCTTTTAGTAAGATGTTGGGAGGGGCCAGTCGGTAGGGTTGATCAATGGCTTTAATGTAGAGAATGCTAACTTCAATATTTCACACCTCCAGTTTGTTGACGATATGATTCTTTTCTTTGTCGTAGACACTGAGAAGGTGAATAATCTTATGAAGATTGTGAGGGGTTTTGAGGTTATGTTGGTATTAAAAGTTAACATTCTCAAGAGTGAGATAATGGGTATCCTACATCTAATAAGAAGTGGAAAGGTTGACGGAGGTCTTCGAGTGTCGTGCTAGGTCTTTCTTCGTCTTATCGTGGGCTTCCCTTATGCATTGGCAAGTTGGCTAAACACGTGGGACAAGTTAATTGAGATGTTGGAGAGGAAATAACCAAGGTGAAAGAGTCGTTATCTTTCTCTGGGGGGAAGACTTATGCTAATTAAGGCAGCTTCTTTGAACCCACCAATCTATTTTATGTCATTGTTCAAATGCTTGAAGGAGGTGGTGGAGAGATTGGGTAGATTGAGGCGAGATTTCCTATTGTAAGACACTGACATCAAGACAAAATTTCACTACTTGGCGAGACGAGGTGTGTAAACCGTACAGGGAAGGGGGTGTAGGGATAAACAAGTTGGAGCTAATGAACCTAGCTTGAAGTTGCTTTGGTGGTTTGGGGTGGAAGAAGGGAGGTTTGTGGAGGGAGGTAGTTGCTTGTAAATGTGGGGTCTAAGGAGGGTGGTGGGTGAAGGATTCATCTTTATATAGAGCCTTCGGGGTTGGAAAGCGTTCGAGTGGCGTAGTGGCGATTATGTTCATGGAGCAGATTAGGTTCTCTTGTGGCGACAGGCAAAAGATTTGATTCTGGCAAAATTTGTGGGTTGGCGAGAGGTCCCTTTAGGAGGAGTTTCTATCGATTGCTTTTCTAGCATCGGATCGGATGCCTTTGTTGCGAGATGCTTTTCCGTTTCTAGTGGTTCCGTTGTGTGGTCTCCCCCTTGTAGAAGGAACATGTCGGTTGAGGAGGTGGAGATATTCTCTCATCTCTTGGAGCAGCTCCTCTAAGTTAAACCAGCGTTGGGCAGGAAGGATTTGATGGTGTGACCCTTGGTCAAATCTGACAAGTTCTCCATGCCATCCTTCTATAGGTTGATCATTGATCTTCGGGTGGGAGGTGCGCAATCACAACTCATATGTGGTCCTATGGTGTACCTCAAAAGGTGGCAGCCTTTGCTTGGTTAGTTGGATAGAAAAGGGTGCTCACTATTGAAAGCCTGCAAAAGAGGTTGATTGCCATCCTTAATTGTTGTATCATGTGCATGATGGATGCGGAGACAATGAACCAGTTGTTCATCCATTGCATGTTCACTCACAAGGTGTGGGACAGGTTCCTCTTTATGACCCCTCGGGTGATGTCATGGTCTATTGAAGAGCTTTCCTTGTGTGGCATGGGGGAGGTGCTGTGAGTGAAGGAAAGGTGGTGTGGAGGTTAGTTTGTTAGCAGGCCTTTTGGTGTTATGTGGGGAAAGGAACAACCAGTCCTTTTGGGATAAGAGTGGTTCTTTACGAGTTATGGGGGGAAAAGGAACATCCGGTCCTTCTGAGATAAGATGTTCAGAAGTGGTTGTGCTCGGCAGGGGTCAATTAGATGTTGTTCCATGGGTCAATTGTATTGAAGCCTCCGACCATAGTGATTGGTCTGTGATGGCTGGGTTGTTTATGGCTATTCGCCATATGGTTCTTAATAAAAGTTCTTTACCTTTAAAAAAAAAAAAAAGAGTAGAAATTTGCCATTTCTTGTCTCTTAACTATGTGGTACATTAGTTACTTTTTGCATATTAGTGAATAGGATTCTCAAAGTGCTGGTTATTTGCTTTCTTTCTGACATTATTTTTGTATTCTTTTTTGGGTCCTCATCAGATTCCTATTTTGTGCTTTTGTTGCAGGTTCTTGCATTGCCCTTGCCACATAGACCTTTATTTCCTGGTTTCTACATGCCAATCTATGTGAAGGTATGCATTGCATCACACGCTTGAGTTTGATATTCACTTTGCCCCTCAAAACCACCCTTTTTAGTTGTTTTTACTAGAACTATTTTTGGTTTACTAACTTCTACATTTGTTTACAATCACGACAATGTTCGCTATTCACATGCCATGTCTTCTCAAAATATCAAGAAAATATTTCCCTCATTGGTAGGCACGGAAATGAATATCGATTTCAGAGTGTCACTCAGCTAGAGATGGAACCTATAGACTAGTTGTGCCTCGTTTGTAATCAACTGACACCATTGGAATTGGTGAAGGTGCACTTTTCAAGGGAAGTCTCATTTCATTCTCCACTGATACTGAGTAGACTTGGTATTGGATGATGTTTAAAACTGTGTTTGTAAAACCATATGCCATTTTGGTTTACTGATCTTTACGAAACTCTACATATGTGGATTTTGACTCCTCATTTATTAATATACGCTCCTTTTTTATTATTATTATTTTTATTATTTTTTATTTTTATAATGCAACTTCTACTTTTCTTATCCTTCCCCCTGTAATGAGTAGTGTCTAAGGAATGCCATTACCGATATCTCTTGAGCTTCAGTTCAGGGGAGAAAAAAAACTCTTGACCTATATTGTTACCCATGACATATAGAAGGATAATTCAATTGAAATGTTCTCACAGCGGTTATTATTTATTTATTTTACTTTTTATCAGCCATCTCACAGAAGGGTTTGAGTTCTCTTGCAGGATCCTAAATTGCTAGCAGCTTTAGTAGAAAATCGTAAAAGACAAGCTCCATATGCGGGTGCATTCCTTCTGAAAGACGAGCCGGGAACTGATCCTAGTCTTGCAGCTGGTTCGGAAACAGAGAAAAACATATATGATCTCAAGGGAAAAGAATTATTCAACCGTCTCCATGAAGTTGGTACCTTGGCACAGGTATCTCTATTTCAGCACAAAGGTTGAATGGTCTTGTAGTTCAGTGTATCAGAAGCATAGAATATGCGAATGAAATGTCTTTTGGATGATCATTTTCCATAAGATTCATTTTATTGTTAATTTGGGCGAATCAGATAACCAGTATACAAGGGGATCAGGTCGTTCTTATTGGCCATCGGCGATTACGAATAACAGAGATGGTATGTTTTTTTTTTTTTTTTTTTTGGATAATTACAGGCCTATTAGATTAATTTGCTTGATTTTTCAACAAATTACATCTTCCCTAACAAAACCTACTTTTGTTCAGGTTGGCGAGGATCCCCTTACCGTGAAAGTTGATCATCTCAAGGTATGTTATTTCTGTCCTGTTTTCTTGCCGATTATCCATATTTCTGTTGTTTTTAATAAGATGTAATGGCATGCAAGCATTTGCATGCATTCTATGTAAGGTTTTGAAATTAGTGTATCAAGTATTATATCAATCACCACTGATATGGCTCCTTATCACCCCTGTATCTGGCTGTTTCAGGCCGATACCAACTGTATCATTCATGTGCAATACCAGTACTTGTTGGGCAATACTTACTGGTTTTTAGTGTATTCTTTAAACCTTGATTCTATATTCATGAAATTAGAGCAGTTTTTGGAGGATGGATGTTGCATGCATGGCAATGCCGTTGTACTAGCTGAGTTGAAAGTTTCCATTGCTTGGCATGGTATTAGACTATTAGTATGTGTTTTCTGTGATATTTCACTAGCATTTGCGTTGATAGTTAGTTTGTATTAGTTGCTCCCCCCCCCGCCCCCCAATTGGGAAGATCACATATTTTAGACACTGTTGTTTTCTAAATTTATCTTCAACTTTTTGTTCACTGTCAGCATGTCATATCGTCCTTCAATGGTTATTTTCACATTGATCAGGATTTTTTCTTTCAATCCAGTTGATGACTTCATTCCAAAGTTGGCTAGTTTTTTACTGGAGGCTCTGAGCTACCATCTAAATGAAAGAAATACAAGACTTTCTTCTCAAAAGAAGAAGAAGAACACAATTCATTTTCCCCCCTTCTCTGTATAATGAGACCTAGACAATGTACACTAAGTTGTTTCAAATGTACTTGAACTGAGAAATCACATGCATCATTTTAATTTTATTGGCTTCTTAAGGCTATTGATACATATTTTTAGTACTCATAATTGAATATTTGTATCAACCTTTACTCGGCATGTTTTGCAGGATAAACCATATAATAAGGATGATGATGTCATAAAGGCTACCTCCTTTGAAGTTATATCAACCTTGAGAGATGTTTGAAGACGAGTTCCCTTTGGAGAGATCACGTTCAAACATATACTCAGGTGCACTAGTTCTCTTCAAATAGTCAGGTTAAAACTTCTGTTTGTTTGATGCAGTGACATGCTTTTGGGGTCCGTTTGGATGCACTCTTGAAATGGGCTTTTGATGCCTAAATGCAGTTTTAACTTTTAAGCCAATGCAGTTCGTGTTGTTCATTTCAATGACCTTTCTCAAATCCCGTCCGATTGCCACTCGTCAAAATAGGGGCACTAAAAAGCCCATTT
>JAJHSJ010001962.1:0-42685 GCA_021015155.1 Magnolia officinalis | reverse complement strand
AGAGATTGGACAAGGTGCGATATCCAGGCATTGATCAGGTGGGTCCACCTTGTTCATGTTTTGGTACAAAAATCGGGCCATTCCTCCTATAGCACTTCTCATCTTTTGTTGGGAAAAATCTTTCCCCCCTACATAGTGTATGGAATGGTACAGAAGGATTAGTCAAGATTCTAGGTTAATCTTACTCATCTTTTGTTGGGATCTAGTTTAGGGTTTGAGAAGTGCTATAGGAGATTCAGTGAGGAGAGATTGGACAAGGTGCGATATCCAGGCCATTGATCAGGTGGGTCCACCTTGTTCATGTTTTGGTACAAAAATCGGGCCATTCCTCTGATCAAGTGGGCCACACACGTATGAGAAAAAGGGATTCTTGGAAAGGGAACAACTATTATATTCAATGTACATGTGTGGTCTACCTGACAAGTGTTGGGTTCTAGTTTAGGACTTGAGAACTGGGTAAAGGAAATTCACATGAGGAGACTTTGGACACAGTGTGACATCTGGGCCATTGAGCAGGTGCAGTCCTCCATTTGAATGCCTTAGTCCAAAAAATCTAGCCATCTACTGATCCAGTGGGCCCACATGTATGAGAAAATGGATGGTTGAAAAAGTAGGACTGATGGTTATACTCAATGTACATGTGTGGGCCCACCTTACAAGTGGACTCCCTTGATTTTCGGACTGGGAATGCTCCCAGCTGGGCACATCTTAGTTATGATTGGATCCTGTCCTGCACGTGTGCATTATTTGCATGTGTTCCATGAATGACCTGCTCAATATCCTTTTGTGCAAATTGCTTCAGCACTTTTCTTTGGGTTTTGGATTTGATATTGAGAGAACTCTTTTCACCTCCATAGTTGTTTAGAATCTACAGACTACATTACTACTAGGAAATATAAAAAAATAATAATTTCTATGTATTCTTTTCTTTGATGGTTTCGTTGTGAAGGCCTTTGAATGTTAGGTGAAGAAGAACCCATTTTTTTTTGCCTTTTGTGTCTTGAAGTCTTGTATAGAATCTTAAAAGCTATGACATGGTTCAAGACTTAGTGACAGTGGATTAATGAAACATCTCATAAGACAATATAAATACGATGGCTCATCAGTAGAACCATGAATTTTCCACAATTTGTGCACATAACAATGATAAATACACATATCATCCAAGAGCTTGCCTTCCACATACCATGAACAATTCAAGCTCTACCCTTAGGAGTACTTTGAGATCATGTGTATATTGATCATGCGAAGATAAAGCGAACCAGAAATTACCATCAAGTTGGGTTTGAAAGGAATTAAATAGAGATAAAGAAATCAAAAGATAGGGGTACATCCATGTGGAAATACGGTTAATCAGTCTCCTAGCAAAATCATGGAAATTAGATGTTATCCACTTCGGCTTTCTCCTCTACCGTATAAAACCAAGAGAAAAGACTCATTTGCAAGGAGATAAACCAACCATGCGGAAATACAGCTAATCACTCTCCTAGCAAAATCGCAGAGATTAGATGCTATCCGTCATTTGTTATCCACTTCGGCTTTCTCCTCTACAGTATCATCCAAGACTTGCCTTCCACGTACCGGTGAACAATCCAAGCTCTGCCCTTAGGAGTACTTTGAGATCAAGTGTGTTATTGATCATGCAAAGATAAAGCAAACCAGAAATTTCCATCAACTAGTGTTGAAAGGAATTAGATAGAGATGAAGAAATAAAAAGATTTGGTTTCTAAGCACTAGGGGCGCATCCATGTGGAAATACGGTTAATCAGTCTCCTAGCAAAATCACAGAGATTAGATGTTATCCATCATTTGTTATCCACTTCGGCTTATCCGTCATGTGTTTCTAAGCAAAGATTACACTACCTTTTACCTTACCTTCTAGGAAAATATGCTAAGCTCAATGTAGCTTTAGGCGTGGATGCACATTCACCCTTTAGATTTACACCCACATTGGAGATCAAGAGCTAAAACTAAATAACATTTTACCTTACCTTCTAGGAAAAACCCTTGCCCCAACACCAAGGATGAATGTGTGCATTACACCTGACAAAGGTTTTAAGAGGCTCCCCAAGCCCATTTGTTTGTTGACGTGGACTTATGTGTAGCATCCAAGATGTTGCTTAGGTGGGAATTATCTAGCTTAGAAATGAGGCCAATCCACTCATTAGGTGTGCCACATTGCAATCCAATGTGATCCAAATTTTCTTCAGCCACACATTTGTTTTGTATGTATGGCCACCAAATGAGTTCTCGAGCCTGATTATTTGAGCTTAGGTCATATAGGCAATGGGGATCACCTGTAGAAGTGTCAAGTATGGCAATGCATGTGTCATGTTGTCAAGTGTGGGCACTTGTAGAAGTCGCGCATCACTTGATGTCCAATGGTATGTTCCCTTTGTCAAGTATGGGCACTTTAGAAGTGTGCGTCAAGCTTACTAGAAGTCAAAATTTAAACTATGAGCTAGATTCAAGCTATAAATTGTTGATGCAAAAAAAAGATTTTGAGAGTCTTTCTTCTTTGTTACTGATAAAAGCCCCTTTTTGCTTGTTGTGGACTGAAAATTTTTTGACAGAAAAATATAAAGAATCTTATGGATGATTACCTGCATATAATTCTATGTTCCTCACCCCCAGCCTCTCTCTCTCTCTCTCTCTCTCTCTCTCTCTCTCTCTCTCACACACACACACACACACACACACACACAACACACATTTATGTGTGTGTAATTTAGGATCTTGGACTTGAGATATAGAGACCCTTATTCATGTTGCAATTGTAAAGAATCATAAGAGTGAAATTACTTCCACATGAACCCACAATTAGATTATTGCTTTTATATTTCTGTTTTGGGCTTTGATATTTATGATTTTGATATGAGAAATAGAAAAACCCATTGTTTGTCTTATGGGTGGTATAGAATCTTACAAGATAGAATACCACTACAAATTAGACAAACCTTACTCATTAGATTACTTCTATATGAACCCACAAGAAGATTATAGCTTCAATGTTCTACTCTTTTATGGGATATGTTATATTGTTTTGAGGTTGACTAATTTGTCTTGCAGCCATAAAGAATCTTACAATCTAGATTACTACTATGAACAAGGCGAGGATGCATCTCAGATTTTCTCAAAGGAGGTTAAGCCCCTTCTTCCAGAGATTTTTCGTGGGTTAAATGCCTCTGTTATTACGTACGGGGCAAGGGGTAGTGGAAAGACATACCTTATACAGGTGAGTTTTAGTTTTTCTTTGATATCATCTGGGATTAGACTATTGCGTGCCTTATCCAACATTTTTCATATGGGTTGTGATTTATCCACCACTCACATGGCATACTCACAGTGGTCCGCTAGTTAATTCAAATTACTGTTATGGACCCCGTTGCAGATGGAGCATGGTCCATTATCACAGATCAGACAATCTTAACGATTTGGTATTGACATTTGAATTTGGACCCCAACTGTATACTTCATGGCTACCAGCTATTATTAGGATTGTATGATCAGTGTGATTTTCTGGTTAGACTCCAACAATTGGGCCAACGATTTGGATGTTTAGGATTGAATCTATGCTTAGGCAATGTCTAGTGGATGAGTCAGAACTATTTAATAAATAGAGCTCATACTATTTTTATTTTCAGTATGTTTTCATCTTGTACATTTTTTTCCTTTGAAAAGATGTCTCTACCAACTTTTTTTGTTCCTTTTTTTTTTTTTGCTGATTTCTTTGGTATTAATATGTAGGGTTCTAATGAAAAGCCTGGTTTAGCACCATTGGCACTGGCCGAAATTCTATCAATTGGTGAAGAAATTGGAAGCTCGGTGATGATTTCTTACTATGAGGTGTATCAAGCCCATGTTTACGACCTCTTGGAATCTAAAGAGCAGAAGGTGTTAGTCTTCGAGGATAATGGAGGGAAAATTAAACTCAAGGGCCTCTCTAAGGTATATCAATGGCATCATCATACTATTGGAGTTTAGATAGAGGTGAGTGATGCATTTATGGAGTTTTTCTTTGTAATTTTTTTTTTTTTTTTTTTTTTCTTTAGGTTCCTGTGAAATCAATCTCCGATTTCAATCGAGTTTATTTTCATGAGTGCAATCACCGCAAACCTGGACAAAAGATTATGAATGATGATGCTCCGCGTAGGACCCACAAGGGCTTGATTATACATGTTTCTTCCAGTGATAAAGATTCCAATATTCTTCTCACGGGCAAGATGAATTTCGTCGATTTGGCAGGTTATTATCTTGGCACATGCAGTCAAAATTCATATATCTGAATGGATATTTTCTTAAGCCTACATGAACATAGATGGCCACATGTACATTTGAGGGAAATCGAATTGCACATCTGGTGGGCCCCAACATCTAGCAATAGCTTTTTCCAAAAAAAAAAAAAAAAAATACAAAGAAAGAAAGGTAGAAGAGAGGTCGTTTCACTCATCAGGTGGCCAACACATGTACGAAAACAATGGCCTGTCTGAAAGGACTTGCCAAAGGTCAACATTCATTGTACTTGTGCGGCCCTCTTGATGAATGCAAATGGAATGGCCTAATTTTTTAGCCAAGTCATGCATACAGTGGGACCTACCTTATGTACAGGTCAATTATCCAACATACAATTCATGTACAGGTGCATGCATAACAATGCGCTGCTGAAAATACTTTCCACAGAAAATAGGTGGGTCCATTCATCATGTGACCCACACGTGTGGAAAAAATGCCTGTCTGAAAGACCTGTCAAAGGTCCACATTCAATATACTTGTGTGGCCCTCCTGATGAATGGAGCAGTCTATTTGTGGGCCAAATCATCCATGCAATGGACTCATCTTGTGCATGGGTCAGCTGTCCCACATACATGCAATGTAGAAGGTGAGCAAAACTCAGTGAGTTGTCATATGGGCTAAACAAACTCATTTTAGTAAATATTTGGTCCTTGTCATGTCTCATGTTTTTTTAGATTTTAAATTTTTTCATCAGGCTATGAAGATAGAAATCGGAGGATGAGTAGTGGCAGCCCTCATCCCGCTGAAAGTGTTAGGATTAACAAGTCTTTATACTCCTTCCAGAAAGTTGTTTACTCTTTGAATGCCAATGACGGTCACATCCCATACCGAGAGACCAAACTCACTCACATGTTGCAAGATTCCATAGCGGAACAAGCCAAGCTTTGATGATTGCTTGTTTGGTGAGGGTTTTTGTTATTGTATTATCAGGATTTTCTGATTTTTCTAAATTCTTTCTGTAGCTTATTGTTTTCAATTCAATTGGGGAGTGGATATGACAGTTGAACACTTATATCTTGGTTATGAAGCGCTCCATCTCTGTGCAGATGTGGCACGCATGCACAAATCCAGGCCATTCATTTATTAGATTACCATGAATTACAACAACTGGATGATTTTAATTACTAATAGAGATGTTCTTTCTTACCCATTGGATGCCGACTGTTGGTTAAATTTCCTTTAAAACATCCATTTTTAATAGTTGAAATTCCTCCATCTAGTGTGGCTAAGATCCAGCTAGTGTATATATATATATATATATATTATATATATATATATATATTTTTTTTTATACAATCCATCACTGCAAAGAATAGGCAAATGAACAATGCAAATCCTATCTACAAATAATTAAATATATTAAACAAATTCTCCTTTCACATTGGGTTAGTTATGTGGCAGCTCCTCTATATTCACCCTCCTATTTTTCTAATTTTTATAGGATTTTAAAAAAAAAAAAAAAAAAAAAAAAACTTTATGATAAGGCATGTTACATTGGTAAGTGGCAACTTCTTGGTAAACACTAGGTAACTTTCTCATGCGCACCATGAATAAAACATGATTTTGGTGGGACCCGCTATGTTGTGTGTGTGAAATCGACCTCGTCCATCAGCTAAGCCCCCCACTATTATTAGGCCATGAGTCAAAATTTTTAGGTGTTCCACACCACACAGAACTATAGAGAGGACTTTGACTATAGGTTGGTTTGTGTGTGGGGCCCACCTAAGTTTTGATGTATTTGATTTCTGTTGTGTATGGTGTATATAATGTGGTTAATGTGATGGATGGAGTGGATATCACGCACACATCATAGTGGCCAAACAGAGATTGGGTGTTGGCTATGCTACATACAACAGGCAGGGTACAGGCACACAACCCACGTTCCACACTACAAAAACGTGTGCACCGAGCATTGTGCACTTACCTACTAGTAGATGCAAAGATAGAGAACTTGGCAATTAACTCAGATATTAGTAATAGCACCGGATTCTTTTCCTTTAAAATCATACTCAATATTTGCCTCCTTGTATTATATTTATGTTAATCATATTCAATGAATGTCAATTTTTTGTGATGTAGAATCCATTTGTATGTCAAGATACCATTTACACACTGAAATTGGCTGCCCAATCATGCCAAGCTGGTGATCAAAGCAAGAACGACTCTAGTAAGAAGATTAATAAAGGAGCCACACTGATGAACCCATTACTAAGCCTCAACATTGTCTACCATGGCAAAGAAATCTGCAACCTCCCGATTTTCTCCGTTGAGAAGAAAAATAGTCAGAAGCCACCTACGACAAAAGGGAGGTGTGTGGATGTGATATTCATATTTAGTTTTTAGAGAAATAGTTATTGATCATGTCGCGTTATTCATTTTAATAAACCTTCTGATTTCATTTACTTGCAGTAAGCTATTCGATGTTGCGAGTCCAACCGTCAAATCTGTGAAGGTAACCAATCTAAATTGTACACGGTGATAATTGAAGTCTTCTATTGGTAATATGTTCGAGACCTAAGGAATGCTCAACTATGCTTGGGTGTGTACTTTTAACTGCATTCCAGTCCTTATATTGGTAATTTGTTCAAGACCTAAAAAGGAATGCTCAATCACGCTCAAGAGTGTATTTAAGTTTTTTAAGTGCACCTGGTGGTTTTAGAAGCTTGGACAGTCCAATCATCAATCTAATCCATCTATTAATTCCATGTTTCCAACCCACTTTTTATGGGCCACTGCGAAAAATCACATTGATTGGATGATTCTAACCAAAATGTCTAAGGTTTGGTCATTCGTCTCAGTTGAATGTAGACCGTTACTGTTTCTATTTCCTCGACAATCTATTTATATTTTAGGGGCCACCAATGTGAGCTTAATAAATTTTCAATCAAAGGGATTTTGAAACAGGGTTCATCCATTTTGGGACCCATCAGATTAATAGTTTGGGTCACCAAACCATGGGTCACTTGAACAAAAGAAACAAGGATTTCAGTTTATGATTCCGCTTTGTCATATAGAAGATTTTAGTTTTCTACTCAATAATTGCTCTTTCGGAATCTGATGCAGAATAATTCCATATCAGGTGTTGCTTTAGCTATAGAACCTTTTATAGAAAAAGAGGTAGAATAGCTTAGTTTTTTGTTCTTTCTGATTTTCAATGGGTTGTGATACTTTCATGAGGTACAATTTGTATATTGCTTTTGAATATTTTGTCTACTTTCGGTGACTTTTGAGGCCTGCAAAATTTTTGTAGGAACATTCTGCTTCAGTTGTTGCTAATGACGCAGAACCTTTTACGCGAAAAGAGGTACTCTTCTTTGAGCACTTATTTTAGGTCCCACAAGGACACTAGCCAATATCCATTGCACTTGAGTGCACTGTGCACAATGACTGGAACCATACCCCAATACATGCGCCACCTTGGATGGATGGACCATTTTGGAAATTTGCATGGATTAAATAGTTGTGATCCTCTATTTGTTGATTAAATAGTTGTGATCCTCTATTTGTTGAAATAAGGTCCTTGTCTGCAAGTGGGCCCACAAGGCAATAGGCTTTGATCATGTTGTACATTTTTCATGTTCACGGTGAAGTGTGGATTTGAGCACTTTGGAGGTATCTTCATGGGATACCTTCCTTTTCCAAAAGGCTTGTGTTCTTCGTGGGATTAGAATATG
This sequence comes from Magnolia officinalis, assembly GCA_021015155.1. Classification (NCBI taxonomy): domain Eukaryota; kingdom Viridiplantae; phylum Streptophyta; class Magnoliopsida; order Magnoliales; family Magnoliaceae; genus Magnolia; species Magnolia officinalis. Next base: position 34,718 of record JAJHSJ010001962.1, on the reverse strand, counting down.
TTGGCAGATCATACGGAAAATCCAATGTTTCACTCAACTATGATGGAATTACCTTATGTGAGCTTGCTAAGCCCATACACATGTACAAGTCAGCTAACGCACATGCCACCACGTATGCCAGCATGGCAGACAATCCACACCATCCATCAGAGAGTACCACTATGTGGATTCCCTATCAGAAGAATCAGGTTGGTCCACTAGTCGGGTGGGCTACAATTAAGCAAACAAATATACTTTGGTGTAAAATCAGCCAAAGCTTTCTAACCCATCAACCTATTCCAAATATCATGACAGGCATACTGAATTCGATCACCTTTATCTTTGGAAGTAACATCTATACGGTGAGGTCCACCTGATGGATGACTTGGATGTTTCACCTGTATGCCATCGTTGGCATATGTAGGTGGTGTGTGCATTTAACTGACTCGTTCATACGTGTGGGCTTACAAACCTCTCCTTACCTAGTGAGGTTCCAACTTCCAACAGTAGAAATTATGTGCCAAAAGTGGAATTTTAGGCCTTATTTTGCTGTTTTGTTATTCACAACAGGTTGTACTATGTTTGTAATATAGTGTAAATTACCTAGAATTACATCTAATTCAACATTTCCTGAGTCCATTTAAACTTATGTAGGAAAATCTGTTACCAAGCATTGTTGGGGCCATAGAACATTTTATATCAGAAGAGGTACTTACCTTTCTTTCTTTGTAATTTTCAATGGTTGTAAGTGAGTCTCTTCAGTTTGCAGCATATTTATCAAATTTATTTGTAAACTTCAATGGCTAGGATGTGTGCCTCCAAACTGAGTGCAATCATCTAGAAACCAATGATGCTGGATTCAATGTAAAAGCATCGGTTGTTTCAGGAGGTAAGGAGTAGATATATACTAGATAAGTGAATGCTATTGTGAAGAATGTCAGTAATGTAGGTTCTATTAAGTGTAATGCTCCCCATACATTGTGGCAAACATGTATGGTGATTAACACCTTGATAAGGTTGGTGGCCCACCTTATCATAGTGGCGTTGCTCAACAAGATATCTATATTATCGTTGAACTACAGGTTTTGCATTCACCGCCATTTTCTTAATGATGGTCAATCATCCACCACATAACAACCATGCGTGTATGACAAAACACACTATCGGTCCTGTTGTGGATACAGCTAACTAGGGCTGTCAATGAGCTAGGCCGGGGCAAACAATTTTAGTTTAAAAAATAGCCCAGGCCTGAATATTTCAAAAACTGGGCTGAAGCTGAAATCAGGACGGGGTCCATTGACAGCCATGCATAACCCAAAGGTCCCACGATTGAAGCATATCTAATTGACCCATACAGTCCACGTTGTTAAAGAAAACAAGCTCCTCTTCACCATTGCCCATCGAATTTATACATGGACCAATGCTTAGCTGTCCATTGATGGAAAAGGTTGGAAAGTTAGAATGTTCAGCTGGTGTAACTTTCAGAAAATGCGCTCCATCCATAATGAGAACCACAATTTGAAGGTTCCTTTGATATTTGTGCTTGCCACCTTTACGATGGATGACTCACCACTATTTAATGGTGGTGAATGCAAACCATAATATTTTCATTGTATTTTGGGTTTTCAAGGTTGGTTTAGTATTTCACAAGACACAAAATGGAATTAAGACTGATGAGTGATGAACCTGTTTTAATCTTTATGTAGATTGTAGCTTGGAGAATGAGAGATACAATTCGCCGTCTTCTATTGATGGATCCTCACCACCAATAAGCGTAAGGCTTAGAGAAATTACAAATACGTTGAAGTCTCTTTGTTCACCATCTCCCTTGAGCAGCATCAAATGCCAAAAGAGGTTACGCTTGGCTGTAGTCAAGTCAGCAAGGATCTAACAGAACCAAAAACTCCGGGAATTCCTTTTAGTTTGGGAGCTTCAGATAATTTGGAGAGTGAAAACACCGGTACTCCAGCAGATGTATTCAAAACACGCAGCTGCGGGCTGAAGGTAATGCCAAATTTTCTAATTGTAGATTCTCTAGGTGGTAGACTACTGTATGTGCATCTTGCACCATTTCTTCAATGCTATGACCCATCGATGCAGACGTAATGTGGCATACATGTACCCACCCTTTTGTCCAAAATTCACATTGATTGCAGAATCTTACCATCTGATATCAGCTCCTGAAGTTGGGTCCCTAACCATGTGTCCATTTATAGACACTACTGATTGACTGAAATTCTTAGGAACGTCTCTTCAGTATGATATTCTGGCAGTTCTCCACTTACAGTGGGCCCACATGATTTGGATAATCTGGGATTGACATGCACTTTAGGTCCTTGTTTGATAACTGGTGGATTTGATATTGAGTTTCAAGACATTCTTGTCACTGATTCCAGTTCTTCATTTTTAATGCCAACACACAGAAATCTCTAGTTCAGGAGTATCTCAAGTTTCTCAATTCTGCCAGCAAGTAAGTTCTCAAAGCTATATTTGGAATATAATTTTGCCGAACATTGGTTCTACATTTTGGCTAATGAGAATTTCTTACTCACTTAGCACTAAGAACTAACATTTTTGTTTTATTTTTTGAATCTCAGGGAGGAACTAAAACAATTGAAGGTCAGCTCGTTTTCTGTTTCATGATTTCAGGCATTTTGGATGCTCAATTGAATTGAATTCACTCTAATGCAATTCAATAATAAAGTGAGGGAGACAAGGCTGAAATTAAAACTGCACAATCTCTTCAGCTCCACGCATGGGATTGTTGCATTCTCCGCTGTCCTTTTCTTCTTTTTTAGTGAATTGGAATATTTTCAGTTCAATTCAATTGAGCATCCTAGCTTACCCTCAATTCTAATTCCAAGTTTTCAACTTCATGTTAAACATATTTCGTTATGTTGTCTTTGTCGTATGAAGTCTCACAAGAATCGATGCATATGTGCAGGGGATTGGAGAGAAAAGAGCCAATTACATACTTGGACTTCGTGAAGAAGATCCTGAACCTTTCAAGGATGTAAGAATTCTAGTGTATATCATTAGATAATGATTGCTTCATAACCATAGAGGTTTTTTTTTTTTTTTTCCTTTCACGGGAATATTTGACTAAGATGGGTTATATTTGGTTTGCAGCTTGATGGATTAAAAGAAATAGGCCTTTCCACCAAGCAGGTATTACTCTTTCCCAAGTGTTGGGAATAATGGCTTCCTAAAGCCATCTTTAGAAACAGAAATCCTCTCTTTAATAACATGGGGCATTTTGGACCATTGAGATCCCATCCCAGACTGATGGCGGTCTGTGATTGGGCATCACCAACCTACTGAAAGGGCATGTTGATCTGTTGGCTGGGAATAGTGACCAAAACAATTGGCTTAATGATCCAACCATTAGCATTTTGGACCTACAAAATGTGGTTTGTTGTCAAACCAAAATACACAAGAAAATACGACTGAAATTGCTACATGTATGATGTATCTGAAAATCACTGTTCATGAAGTTCTTGGCCAAGAGGTTCTATCGGGTTTTATATATCCAGCATCGGCCCAACTACAATTCGACGAAGATCAGATCTTTTCACCGAGAGCATGACAATATGCCTCCTAGTTTGGATATTTCTTTTTTTTTTTTTTTTTTTTTTTTTTTCTTTGTGGTTGCCATGCTCACCTCCTTGTTGCTCAAACACCCAACTCATTCTGTTGCTGTTCAGCCGAATCAGTTGACTCGAAGACTCCCCCCCACGCCCAGATGCATGTATATATAGCTCTTAGAAATATGTGTAGCTAGCCAATGTGTCTGTGCTTTCACATTTTTGTGAGATTTGAGTTGGCATGTCATGGGCAGGATCCATCTGATAGACAGCCCAGATCTCACCAGTGTTCTGGGCTATACACACTTGTGAGATTTAAATTATCATCAAAACCTGGCTTGCATGAGTGTGGGAGGGGATGATTGTGGGAGTGCTAGCATGTCACTTGCTGGCGTGTGTAGTTGTGCTGGATCATACACACTTGTGGGATGATTAAAACCGATTTTAAATTGAGTTGCAATCCCAGTGGTACACAGCAGAGGTGGGGGCTCACATGGTGCATGTATCACATCCAACCCGTCCAATCAAAGGTGGGAGGGGACACCAAGGCTTGAATTTCACCATGGCCCCACCTGAATTGCTGAACAACCTGATTTTTGTCCTGGATAAGGGTCTGGACTGCCTAGATTCCATATACACAACATGATGGGCCCTCCACAAAAATCAAGGGTGACCATCCCTCTCAACTTGTCTCATGTGCTGTGGCCCACCTGAGTTTCCATTTGGGCAGGTTTTTGGGCCTGTGATGTAACATGCAGTGACCCATCTGATGGGCCAGATGTCTTGCGTACATCACGTAGTCCCCAAATCTGCCTGGTATGAAGACTCAATTGACTCCAAATCTGATTGAATCCAACTTTTTCTAATTTTTTCAATTTAGTCTTAGTGTCATCATCTTAGAGATTTTATATTCATCGATCGCTGATGAGATTTTATATTCATCGATCGCTGATGAGACCTGCTGATTTGTGGTGTTTGTGTACAGATAAATGGAATGATGAAAAATGTAGCTGGAGGGCTTTTTACGTAGGCAGGATCTGCAATGAAACAGGGCTTTCTGTAGAAAATTCTTGTGCATTAGCAACATGGGGCTTTTTACGTAGGTAGGATCTGCAATGAAACAGGGCTTTCTGTAAAAAAATTCTTGTACATTAGCAACATGGGAGTTGCTTTCAACCTTTTCATATTTGGTGAAATTCTGATATAGAAAATGAAATCACTCCTTTTAATATTTCCTGTTATGGGTACAAAATAATAGTTGGATTGGAACAAAGCCAACAAAAATATAAATTTAAAAACAAATGTTTTTAAATTTATATTTTTGTTGGCTTTGTTCCAATCCAACTATTATTTTGTACTCATAACAGGAAAATATTAAAAGGGGTGATTTCATTTTTTTTTTATCAGAATTTGCTTGTCTTTTACTCTTTTTTTTTTTTTTTTTTTTGTTAAGCAGTACTTGGAATATGTGATTTGTGTGCTATATCAGCCATCCAAAAAATGGGCCACCATCCGGATCATATATTTTTTAAGAATTCAGATGTAGTAAGTGGTTAGAGATGTAGTGCCTGTGTAATCTTAGAGATGGTTTGGAAATTTCGGGCCAAAAATAGTGGATAGGTGGCTCGCCTGGGTTTATTTGTGCTAGAAATTTTTAACAGGCCTGGGCAGGGCAGTTGAAAATCAGGTCACAGTATCATCATGAAGGTCACTTGGCACAGGAAAGCAGGCTGATCCACTTTATTAGGTGCGTGGATGGCCACTGACCTGACCCAATGTACAGGTGGGCCACCCTGATTTTCGTGCCATGTGATATCGATGATGATCATGATTTGTGGTTGGATATGATAATGGGAATGACTGGTCACATAATCATGGTCGAGCTCAAATGCCATGCATCATAACCATCCATTTCGTAGTGATGTCCAACCACAAATGGCCAAAATTTCAAGGCTAAGATTTCAAACTTTAGAACCAACGGCAACTATAAGAACAAGAGGGCCACCATGCCAAGCTTCACCATTGGTCTGTTGCATCCCACGTGGATATACATTTCCAAAACGATCGCTCCAGTCAAAATTCTTGAGGTTAGTACTTTGTGGGACCGCTCGAATTCTAATTCGTGACCACTACTGGATGTGGGGCCCACCCTTGTGGTAAGTGGGTTTTAACAGATGACCCATGGTCCAATGCAAACTGTTGATTAAAAGATCTACTTATAAGCCTCAGTCCGAATCTGGTAACTGATGCTGGTACTCGTACCCAAACAGGAAGGTAAGAACGCAAATGGTTCAGGTCAATCTTAAGTGTATCATTGGACTCAACCCAGTGATGAATGGTTTCGGGTGTGATCCACTGGGTCAGGTCCACGGTGGCAATAGGATGGGTCCATGATGTAGAGCGGGTCGCAGACACTTTCATGTCCAAGATGGACTAAAGAAGGCCCAATTGGAGGTGGAAGTCATCAAGACTGTCAGAACCCAAACTGGAATGTGTTACTTGACGTACCATCTATGATTTTGCAGTAGGACGAAACTACTTTAGGGCCTGTTTGGATTCGCGTATAGTATTATATTGTATTGTATTTGGGTATTGTTCGTGTATGCATTAGATGGTATTGGTTGGCATAGTATACAATATCTTATACAGATCAATGTTTGGATAGGAGGTATTAAAACTGGTACTGTACAATTATACAAATTTCAACTCTACCGGTACAGATGGTCAACCCACGTTTGGGTAGCAACGGAAACGGATTAGCTACTCCCCCTGACACCAGCCAATGGCTGGTGGTGGTGCTCTGTGGGCCCCCCATGATGTATGTGTTTCATCCATTCCGTTCATCTGTTTGGATCAAGCTGATTTTTGTTTTTTCCACTCATCTGGGCCTGTATCACCTAATCAACAGAGTGGATGTCTACCAACGTTTGTGGAGCGGCCGCAGCTATCAAGCATGCAGCTAAAGCGATGGTGGTGAGGCAGACACGTGGATCGATCATATGCACAGCTAGCGTGGCTGCATGCTTGGGAGGAACTGGCCCACATGCACACACCACATCGAAGCATGCTTTGGTGGGCCTTGTACGATCAACGGCATCTGAGTTTGGGATGTATGGAATCAAGGTTAATTGCATCTTACCTTTTAGTGTGGCTACGCCATTGGCTTGCGAGATCGACAACTTGGATCCTACCCAGGTGGAAGCTAACTGTTGTGCGATTTCTAAGTTAAAGGGGATTGTGTTGAAGCCTCACCACATCGCTGATGCGGCTCTTTTCCTTGCTTCTGATGAGTCAGGCTTTCATCAGCGGACACAACCTCATCATTGATGGAGGGTTCATAGTCGTAAATCATGTTGGCCCACCAAACTAACGTTCGGATTTAGTTGGATTGGAGGTTTATAATTAGGGTTTGCACCTTGCCTGGTGACTTTATCCATCTCCAGAATGCCGCATAGGGGACCATGATGCCAAATACAGCGCAATGAAGAGTGCAGTACTGACGGACTGTTTACATCTTGACAATATTCTACCGCCTTTTGAAAATTTTGGCTTGCGGCTGTATTTGCGCGCATGGGATTCAATTCCTATTCACTCTAATTCAAACACGGTAACTGTCACATCATATCATCTAATACGATACAATACAACCAAAAAACGCGTATCCAAACAGGCCCTTAGCCAACCAACCCTGCTATGCCAGGTTTTTTTTTTTTTTTTTTGGGGTTAGCTTGTTAGTACACACCCATGTCAGTGCACACACTCCATGTTAGCCACCCCCTGCTATGCCAGGTTACCCACGCCGAATTTGCGAGATTCCATCATATTGACTGTCAAATTTCATGTTTAATTCTGTTTATACCATAACTAATAAGTTTTAGTTTGATCATAACTCTTCATCCGTTGGGCTTTAGGAGTTGTGCCCAACATGAAAGTTGTTTAGAAAAATTAGGAGAATAACATGGTTAAGCCATATATGATACTATAAATAGAAAATTTATTGTTTATAATAAGTTACGAATTTTAGGGTATTTTAGTTATAATTTAATTCTTAAACTTCTTCCTAGTCTTGGTATCCCTATTTAAAGGGTTGTAGGCTTGTTTATTTCATCTATCAATCAATCAATAAGTTTCTTTCATATATCTTAAAATTATTTCTATTTCTTTTCCTTGTGGATTCGAGAAGTCTTTGTGAGAAGCTCCGTAGATTCGGAGTAGTTGTGGTTGAGGAAGACGGTGCTCGACCTCACATCCTCCCCTGCATCAATCCAGATCTACTTTTGAATAGGGGCCTACCAGGATAACCACAAACCCATTTATTTGAAGTCCAGCCCAGCTCATTTTTCTAGGCTTGAAATGCTAACCCTGCTCAAAGAAGGGATTGGGCTGGATAATGGGCCTAGCTATCTTTGAAGGAAGTGTCGAAAGGTTTGTAATCCACACCGGCACGTGTCGTACTATCATTTTGATGGAGTTGTCATATTTATTTTACCTGCCTAAAAGTTGTTTAACAATAAGAGCCATTTTAGATACCACCAAATAATTCAACTGGCAGACTGAGTGGAGATACCTTGTTTCAATACTTGAGGTCCTGGTATTGATCCCTAGTGGGGGTGGGTGGCTAACATGGAGTGCGTGTACTAACAAGCACTCCATGTTAGTCCTCCCCCCCCCCCCCCCCAAAAAAAAAAAAAAAGAAGATACCACCAAATAAGTTACTTTTTAACTTATGTTAAGTAATTAAGTTACGGTTTTTACTAAAGTTAGTTTGGTAAGACTCATTATAAAAATTAGTTTGGTATGCAAGCTCGAACTTTTTGTTGGGCTGGCCGAATGAACTAATGGATTTCGGCTTCAAATGCCTATATCACTTTCGAGTTGCCCCAGTTAGTGTTTTAGGCAGTATGCTCTGCACATTACAGGTCCGGAGGGATGGTGGAATTCCATCTATGCTCTGAAAGATTCAATGTGTTCGGTTGGATCCCCCGAGCTTGAATATGGCAATATTCGATGCATCCAAAATTTGAATGATAGTTGGGCTTGCATGATGTTGTCTGTAAATGGTGGTTTAGTTTGTTTGAGAAGGTTATCGATGGAGGCCGGGGCCTTTGCTTGGCAGGCTTGCTAAATATCACCAAGCTGATCTCGAATTTCTTTAATTTCTGCCCCTTAGGGGACCTCATTTTCAATCATGATTTATGGGGCCTTTCCTCGAGCCCGCCTTCTTATATAGTGTATGCCGCAGATTGGACTCGACAAAACATGGTGGTTTTCAGGGTCTGTGTTGGTACAAACATGCTTCCTCCTCATCGGGCCTTTGCGGTGTGCGGCTTAGGACGCACAAGTGCTGGGTGGGATGATTCTGTCGTTGCTTCCAACTCTTATTGTTGATCGGTGGGGAGGGCGTGCTATCTTTCTAGTATCCTTATGATGTGATCGATGTTACCGGTCAAGGCTCTTATTTGATTTTCGAGGGAGGTGAGCTAGCTCCCCCAGTTCCGGGATCTTTGTGCTATTATTTGCGACGGTGGCTGAGATCAGGGAACCGACTGTGAACCTAGGCATCCTTAGGTTGCTCCCCATGAACAGGCTCAGCCACAACCAATGCTTTTCCCTTCTTTTTAACCATTAAGGGGAAAGATGGAAGAATCGCAATCCATGCTGATGTTGATATGAACTTTATGGCTTTCTTTTTATTCCCACAAACGACGCCAATCTGTTATTACTTAAATTTAGATGGACATGTGTAGTCACTTGTAGACGCATGTATACCTGTATAAACAACATGTAAAGGACAGCGGGGGGGTACCGATTGCAGTTGGGGACCCTCCAATGCCTGAGTCAGGCGGGCAAACTAGAAGTAAAAAACAGGACTTAAGATAGGGTTTTTGTTCCTTACCTCCTTCTAATTGCAATGGGTGTACTTATAGTGTGTTTAGGCGGATTCAAGACTTGTGTATCCTGGTGGGATTCATTGGATTCGTTGGAAGGTCCATATTTGGATGAGAATTTACTTCCGAAAGTATCATCGAGATTGCCCCCAGTCAACACGATGTTTGAGTAGAATCACGTTGAATCTTTCATTTCCTGGTTCGAGGCGGGATTCTTTCCAAGTTTTCCATCCCGCCTCTAGTCAGGGTCAATTCGATCAGCTTAGGACATGATTCCCTTCACGGGGCTCTTCCCTTAAGCAGCTCAGCTCATGACCCATATCTCTCCCGAGAGAGTCACTAACTATATCTTACGAGTTCGGTGCCTTATCAGCTTGAGAAGCTCATCCTAAAATTTTAATTGGCTCAATTTTAAGGCATTTCTCCTATGAGTGGTTGTATTTTCCATATGATAGACCAATTTGGTTTTCCCCACAATAGGATCCACTAGGTCGGGTCCACCGTGGCAACAGGCTGGGTCCAAATGTACTTTTGAACCGAGCCAAATAGGGTAATCATAAACCTAGTCTTCCAAAGCCTTGCCCAATTCATTTTTTAGGCTTGAAATGCCAACCCTGCCCCAAACAAGGGATTGGGCTGGACAATGGGCCTAGCTATCTTTGAAGGCAGCGTCAGAAGGCTTGTACTCCACACTGACACATGTTGTATGGTCGCTTTTGATCGGAGGTGTCATATTTATTTTACGTACCTAAAAACTGTTAAACATTAAAGGCCTGTTTGGATACCAACAAATAAGTTACTTTTTAACTTGTGTTAGGTAATGAAGTTACTATTGTCATTAAAAACTTATCTCTAAAAGCAACTTACTTAACAAGTTATTTTTTAACTTGGGACTTTTTTACTTCTCCCTCACCGTCTATGCTAAAGGAAATTCTCTCTCACAATCCATCTCATAGGAGGCTCCAAATGGTGGACGGTCGACATTGAAGGTGGGGCTCCTAAGGTGGACAGTCCATATAAAGGGTGGGCTCCATATAATTGATGACCCTATATTAATGTGGGCCCATATATGGATGGTCCACATCAATGCTCAACCCATAATTAAAAAAACCCACATCTAAAGTGGGCTACCATGTGATGGAAGACCCACTTCAAAGTTTGGGCCTACGTGATGGAAGGTTCACGTTAGAGGTGGGCTCCACATGATGGGAAGTGGACATTGAAGCTGGGCCCCACATGATGGATGACCCATATTGAGGTGGCCCCACATGATGAGCAGTCCTCATCAAAGGTTGGCCTATATTGATGAATGACCCACAACATGATGGGTAACCCACATCGAAGGTGTAGCCCACATGATGGATGATCCAAATCAAAGGCTAAGCCTGAGGATGAGTGGCCCATATCCAAGGTGGGGCCCGCATGATGGATAAGCCACATCAACGATGAGGCCCACATGATGGACGAGACATCAAAGGTGGGCTCCACATGATGGACAAGCCACATCAGAGATGAGGCCCACATGATGGATGGGACATCAAAGGTGGGGTGCTCCACATGATGGACAATTGATATTGAAGGTGGGCCCCACATGATGGACAATAACATTGATGGTGGGCCCAACTTGATGGATGAACAACATAAAAGGTGAGCCCTACATAATAAATGATGCACATTAAAGGTCAGGCCATAATGATGAATGACTCACATCCAATGTGGGCCCTGTATATTGGATGATGCGCATCAAAGGTGGGGCCCACACAATAAATGGTCCACATCAAATGTTAGCCCCACATGATGGATGATGGATGTAAGGGACTAAACCTGCATACATTTCTAATTTTGGTTGATAAATAATTGTTTGTCAAACATACTTATTAGCTAAATTAGTAGAAACTAATATAAGTTACTTTTGACATAAGTAACTTAGGATACAAACCACCCCTTAAATATTAACCCTTAGTTTTATATTTTAATTATAATATATTGATTATAGTCAATAAATACAGTCTAGTCTTCAGGTGGGCCCCACTTAGTTGGATAAGAATCAAGTTATATATATATATATATATATATATATATATATAAAGAAAAGACTTGAGCAAAGACTCGACCTAGACTTTTCCATTTATATAAGTCTTTAGCCATACGTGTGTTGACCCGCGTTATTTTAGGTCCAGGTCAATTATTGCTTGCCCACCTGATACACGGCTAGTTTGTTATAGACACGTTTGCTGCCTGCTCAAAACACCATGCTTTTCTATTAAGATAAGGAGCCATACTCCTGTGATAGTCCACCACTATTTTAAAAAAGTGGCGGTGGCTCTTCAACCGTTCACATGGCTTAGCCGTAGATTGTCTAAATTGCTGATCCAATTTTAGATGGAGCATTAAAAAATAAATAAAATGCACTGATAAGATGGATTTGAGCATCTGATGTTAGTTTTAATTGGATGGTTAAATTACTTTATAAGCTTGATTTTAATGCTATTTATGTCCCGTGAATGATGTGCCCTGCCATTTGGATGGATAGGAATACACGTGTGCCACGTGGAGTATGAGCTCATTTTGGGTTTGGCACCATGGATTCACAGTCGCCTGTAGTTCAAAAGTAGCTATGCATGCATAATATATTTACACGGGTTTGAATTTCATTACTAAATCAACTTTAATATCTCTAATTAGTGTAAGTAGGTAAGGTTTGACATGATGGTTGTAATAAGCTTCTTGAAGTATATACTTTGCCTGAAAATGATGAAATTTCGAATATCGGATGGGCCATAAGCACAAGTTCACATCCAAGTGACTAACCAATGATTTTTAACCGTTGATTTACATGGACAATATTTGGACAGCATAGATCATCATATTAATGTAATTATTAGTGATGCAATTAATAATCTAATTGTTTTCGAACATCGTCAGTAAGCCACGTGCCCAATAGATTAATAGCCTATTGACAAACATGTTACACATGCAACTCTCAGTAGATTTTAAATGTAATCTAAGCTTTCACCTTTCAAACTCTCGCTTTGAGGAAAGCGGATTGCGTACTAACTCACAACGCTTAGCCTACTGAGTAAACTCTGTGGGGCCGACTGCCATTTATGCATTTTATCCACTTGTCCATCCATTTTATTAGTTAATTTTAGGTGGTTAGCACAAAAACGAAGAATATTCAAAGATCAAGTGGACTACACCACTGGAAACAGAGTCAATTTATCGTTTACCGTTGAAAAGTTTTTGGGGGCCACAAAAGTTTTAGATCATGCTGATGTTTGTTTTTTCACTTAATCCATGTCTTTTTTTTTTTTTTAATCTTACAAACAGGTTTGATGACAAATAAACATCACTGGAGGCCTTGGAAAGGTTTCAACGGTGGAAATCAATACTTCCATTGTTTCCTGTGGTATGGGCCATTTGAGCTTTGGATATGATTCAATTTTGGGCTCAACCTCTAAAATTATCTTAAAAAACAGATGGACGGCATGGATAAACCAAATGCATTCACTGTGAGCCCAACAGAGTTTAAGAGTAACTGGGTACGCAATCCGATTTTCTCTTCGAGGGATTTGAAACCCCTGAATGGTAAACCCCTAAATGGTTCCAAAAGACCCTCAGCATGTCAAGTCTCAAGTGGACCTTACCACAAGAAATAGTGATAAATGAATGCTCACCATTAAAAACCTTCCCAAAGTCCATTATAAGTAGATCCATGGTATTTATTCGCCATTCAATCCCTTGGTAAGGTCAATTAGAACTTGATGAAGGAAAAATACAAAAAATTAGCTTGATCTAAAACAACCTATAAAAAGCTTTCAATGGTTATTCACTACTTTTTCCAATGGTGTGGTCCACCAGAAATTTGTATCTTCTTAAATTTTGGTACAACATTCTTAAATGACTGGAAAAAAAACAGACACATTCATCAAGGTAGGCTGTTACCGGGCAACAGCTAATCCACTCCTGTGTATTTTCTCTTGATCAAGTTCAGTGTCACCTTATGAACAAGTTGGATAACAAATAAGCATCATTGAGGGCATTAGAAGGATTTCACCGGTGGACATCATTATCCTCATTATTTCCTGTGGTGTGGTCCACTTGAGCTTTGGGTATACTTCGATTTTAGGTTTATGTCCTAAAATGAGCTGGCAAAACAGATGGTAAAGGTGCATAAAGCTCATAAAGTCCTGCCAGAGGTCGGTGGTGGCAGAGTCATCAGGCTGTCCGCGTCCCAGTCTAAACGCCAAACATTGGTACCGACTCTATCTATACCGTCAGAAAATGGACCACCATCAGAAAATTGGTGGTGACCCATTGACAGTGGACGAACTGAATTTCCCTCCTAATCTAAATATGATACAGGCCACCCATCATTGAATAGGATGGTTTATGACCGGATGACTTGGAATCCTTCCTTCCCACGACAAATTCATGTGCGTCTCTTATACGGCTTCATTTCTGACATTAACGTGTCCGCCTCGGAATAAGGTTAGAGATCGATCAGTTTCAGGCTTTCTAAATCGTTTATTACGGCCTGGCATTCTAGTCTACCTTGAAAAAGAAATTTGCACAAAATTACTAACTCTAGGCCTTTGAATTGAATGTGAAACGAAGAAAAATGAAAAGCTTGGAATAATCCGATGGATTGAATGGAGCGTGAACGGAAGAAAAATGGAAAGCTTGGGATCGAATTGATTGGCCCTCAGTCAAGTCTCGACTCACCTAACTTGAGGGTGATGTGTCATGTGGAACTCTGAATCTAGTCCCATGGATAGTAATGAGTAGAGGGTTTCACACACCTTTAGCCCTGTTTGGGCAACTGGATTAGAAGGGATTAGGTGGGATTGTATTCAAAAAAACATCATTATTACCCATGTGGCAGGGATTGTCCTCTGATTCCATGGGATTAGATTAATGCTCACACATGTATTATATCTAAACCGTTCATTTGTTTTGTAACCTCATTTTATGGTATGGGCCGAAAAATGAGGTAGATCCAAAACTTATGTGGCCCCAAAGAAGTTTTCAACGGTAAGTATTCAATCCCTGTTGCTTTCAGTGGTGGGTCCACTTGAGCTTTAGAATTACCTGATTTTTGGCCCATGCTCTAAAATAATCTCAAAAAATGGGTGGACGGTGTGGATATAGCCCACACATCAGGGTAGGACCTATACAACTTGCAAGCATTGAGTGAAATTGGCACGGACCCAATGCAATTCCATCCGAACTAATTCCAAGCTTTGTCAAACATGGAGTGGAATTGGCACGGAACCGGATGAATCCAATCCCACCTAATCCCTTCTAATCCCGTTGCCCAAACAGGATGTAGAGGGTTACAGACACTTCCATATCCAAGATGGACTAGAGAAGGGCCTAATATTGACTAGAGAAGGCCCAATCGGAGGTAGAGATGATCTGGACCGTCAAAACCCTAAAACAGCCGTATCTCGCAAACTGGAATGAATTTTTAGACATCATATATGGTTTTGGGTAGGAGAAACTACTTTTGCCAACCAACCCATGCCAGGTTGCACCCCTACATTTTTAGGGTAGGAGACCCTAAAAATGAAGACTGATCTATAACTCAGGTGGGCCACACTAGAGGGAACAATGGCAGACATTGGGTAGGGGGCTCCAACCATGGAAACTTTCGGAATGAATGTGGGTCCACCGTGCTGTTGATATGCCATCTAACCCACTCATCAAGTGCAACCAACCAGAATGAAGTGATGGCCCAAAACTCAGACCATTATAAAAATCAGGTGGGCCACACCACTTGAAGATGTAGGTTTTATGCGTCACTGTACATCGGTGTCCCACTTGAGTTCTAGATCAGGGTGATTCTTGGGATTTATGATGCATGGTCTGGATTCCACACAAACATCACAGTAGATCCAAGACATCTTGAACCTTCCGTACCTAACCATTCATGTGTGATCATTCCTCATCCATACATTGCCTAAAAATAGGACGAACCGTTCATCAGGTGGGCCCACTCCCGAGCATTGATTCACATCATTGGCTGTTGTTGATTTGGAGGTCGTGTCCTGCTCAATGAGTGGATCAAATGATTTTCACATCATGTGGTCCTTGTGGTCTGGCCCATCTATCTCTTGCATGCGCAGCTCGTATATCCTATACATGTGACACTGAAAGACAGGTATGTGGCCTGATTTTTGGCGATGGAATGTGTGCGGTGGGACACACTCCATCAACGGCCGTGATCTCACTCTCATGAGCCACATTGGCAGGTATGCGGTGGTAGACGTTGAGATTTTCTGCCCAAATGTACTTAGATGTACATGTGGAATCTACAGTCCATATGATAACGTGCTGTATTTATATCAATGTTCTATATAAGTTGCCCTTGTACGCGCACTTTGTTGTTTTAAAATGATCCACCCAAAGAAAATTAATTGAAAATACACATGTAAGATAATTTTACTATTTTCTTTAACAATGGAGAAAGGGATACTTAAAGATGCAAAAGAATTATATATCTCCATAACTTACAAGTCTATGTTATCTAAGACTTCACTTGAAATTATAAGCTTGTTTCGTGGTCCATTTAAACTTTTCTACACCTATGATGACTTATTCCAAGGTAGAGCAATCAATGAAAGAGATCTGAAATGGGATTTTTCTTGGCTGATGGGTACTTCAACTTTACTTTTCTGATTCCCTTTCAGTGGCCACTGAACGAATGGTTTGCATTTCTTTGTCGGCATAATTTTGAGCTATGCTTTTAAAACTTTGGGGGCCTACGAATGCAATTGCTTGAAAATATAGAAATGTGGCCATCAGGTATTATGAGAGGAGTTACTTGACACTCTGGCTGAGAATGACATTTGATTTGGAGGCATTGAGAAATTGTGAAGTGTGGCATACATTAGTCAAATTAATTCAACTAAATTATCTAACCCATATGGGGACAATATGTGGTGGACCTAGGGTTGTGTTAGGTGGTCCAAACTATTGATTTGATTAAATACATCCATCCAATGATGAATGTGCTGCCTAAAAAAATCTTCGAAATTGAAAAATCTTGAGACTTTAGAGTGAAGGGCCCACAAAGCAATGATCAAGGATAAGGTTTGTATTAAATTAAAAAAAATTGAAGTGGTTGGTAGTCCAAGTGATGAGTTTCATCATTAGGTATTCACCATCAAGGATGAGGGCCATTTGTAAATGGTTTGGATCAGGCTCGATGTATCCTATTATAATATGTTTAGGATTTACTCTAGCAAATCTCCCATTGCTAAGTCACACCCCAAATCATGGGATATGTGTATGTTGAGAATATGAATAGGATCCTCAAGTAGCAGCATATGTTGATAATGTGCATAGAATCCTCTAGTATTATGCAGAGGTGTACACGAAGTGAGCTAGCTCGGTTAGCTTGCTCGACTCGACTTGAAAGAGCACGATTCGACTCGGTTCGAAGTTGAGTTCAAGCTGAGTTGAGCTGATTTTTTGAACTCAAAAATGAGTTCAAGCTGGCCTCAGCTCGACTAGACTTGGATTGAACTCAGCTCGAGTCAAACCAGTTTCGGTGACTCGGTTACTTTGATATTGATGTGCTCACCAATTGTTTGATGAAATGACCCAACGAAGTGTGGCCGGGTGGCAAGAAAAGGTATGTATATGAAACCAATACCTTTTAAAAAAAAAAAAAAATTTATGTTGCTTAGAAGGTGTTTGATAAAATATCTGTAAAACCATTGTTGCTGTCTTAAATACAGTGAGATTTTGAAGGTGCAGTCCCAGTGTTTGTGAAAATGCTGTATAGGCGAACTCGGCTCGAACTCGACTCAAACTGGCCCGAGCCGCTGACCGAACCGAGCCGAGCTGACCAGTCAGGCTCGAGGACTGATCCGAGCCGAGTTCGAGCTAAGGTTAGCTAGTGGCCGAGCTGAGGCCAGCTCAACTTGGTTCGAGTCGATGTACACCCCTAGTATTATGTAATCACCACAAATGTTTATGTGATATGCAAGTTGAGGATAGAAAATGATACAATTAGATCGACCAAAAAGAAACAATACTTCTCCCTTGGTCAAAAATTAGGTAGGCTCTCTGATGTAGAGCGGGTCGCGGACAATTACATGGCAAAGATGGATCAGAAAAGGCCCGGTCGGCAATAGAAGTGATCTGGACCATCAGACCTTCAATCATGTGTATCTCGCAATCCGGGATGAGTTAGCCGACGTAAAATATATGATTTTGGGGTAGAACGAGCTACTTTAGCCAACCAACCCCGCTATGCCGGGTTGTGACGCTTGGAATTGCGAGAAACCCCTGATCCAACGGCCGTTTCCCTGTTTTAATTTCGTTTTTACTATAAATAGTAAGTTTTAGTTTGACTATAACTCTTCATCCGTCGGGCTTTCGGAGTTGCGCCCAATGTGAAAAGAACTTAGAATAATTAGGGGAATGGTTTGGTGAAGCCAAATAGGACACTTACTATTTTTGGCCGAAAACCTTGCGCACTAGCAGACATCACGACCGTCTATAAATAGTAAGTTTACTATTTATAGTAAGTCGTGAATTCTAGGAGTTTTAGTTGTAGTTTGATTATGATTTCTTTCCATTGCTTAGTACCCTTATTTAAAGGGTTGTAAACTCATTTTTATGCATTCATTAATCTATTTCAAATTTATTAGAATTTATTTCTATTTTCTGCTCTCTTTTCTCGTGGATTCGAGAAAGTCTCTGTGAGGAGTCTAGAGAAGTTCCGTGGATTCGGAATAGTTATCCTCTTGAGGAAGACGGTGCTCGACCTCACGTCCTCCCCTGCGTCAGTTTGGTATCAGAGCGAGGTTTCTCCTCGGATCGATGACTTCTAACGACAGATCGAGTAACAATCCCATAGGCGGTGCTTTAGGGAATTTGCCTTAACGGCGGCAACTTTCCAAGTAGCGCAGCAAGAGATACAGGCAAGTCATGAAGGGCTGTAGGCTTTCATGGACCGCCATAACGAATCTCTGGCGAAAAGGACCCTAGGGTAACTCCGTGTCCCTAGTGGTAATCCTCCACCGCCAATTGCTGAGACTCGTAATCGGCCTGATCGCAGGATAATACCGGCAGTGCATCCAAGGGTCATGCCTGAGGACGGGGGATCCATTGAGGAGGAGATCGACGACATAATCTTCCAATACCCCAGACCAGGCGGCGATCGAGTAGATCGAGAATTCAAGATACGGGTTGATATTCCGGCCGTCCTTGATGAAGATATATATGTTATCTCACCCTTTATGAGTGGCGTCACGGTCAGCATGTACCTTAATAAACGTATTGTATATCCATTCTCTACATCTATATATCATGCATGCATAGCTACTTTTAAATTACAGGCGACCATGAATCCATGGTGCCAAACCCAAAATGAGCTCATACTCCACGTGGCACACGTGTATTCCTATTCATCCAAATGGCAGGGCACATCATTCACGCGCGGGACATATATAGCATTAAAATCAAGCTTATATAGTAATTTTAACCATCCAATTAAAAGTAACATAGGTAGTCAACCAAGTTGCAAGATCAGATGCTCAGTGTCATCTTATCAGTGCATTTATTTATTTTTTAATGCTCCATCTAAAATTGGATCAGCAATTTAGACAATCTACGGCTAAGCCATGTGAACGGTTGAAGAGCCACCGCCACTTTTTAAAATAGTGGTGGACTATCACAGGAGTATGGCTCTTATCTTTTTAAATAGAAAAGCATGGTGTGTTTGAGCAGGCATCAAACGTGCCTATAAAAACTAGCCGTGTATCAGGTGGGCAAGCAATTTGACCTGGACTAAAATAAAGCGGGTCCACACACGTATGGCTAAAGACTTTTATAGATGGGTTGATATTTAAGGGGTGGTTTGATCCTAAGTTAGTTATGCAAAGTAACTTATTGATGTAGAGCGGGTCGCGAACAGTTACATGGCCAAGATGGATCAGAAAAGGCCCGGTCGGCGACAGAAGTGATCTGGACCATTAGACCTTAAATCAGGCGTATCTCCCAATCCGGGATGAGTTAGCGGACGAAAAATATATGATTTTGGGGTAGAACGAGCTACTTTAGCCAACCAACCCCGCTATGCCGGGTTGCGACGCCGGAATTGCGAAAAACCCCTGGATTGACGGTCGTTTCCCTGTTTTATTTCAATTTTACTATAAATAGTAAGTTTTAGTTTGATTATAACTCTTCATCCGTTGGGCTTTAGGAGTTGCGCCCAACGTGAAAAGAGCTTTTAGAATAATTAGGAGAACGGTGGGAAGCCAAATAGGACACTTACTATTTTTGGCCGAAAACCTTGCGCACTAGTAGACATCACGACCGTCTATAAATAGTAAGTTTACTATTTATAGTAAGTCGCGAATTAGGAGTTGAGTTGTAGTTTGATCTGATTTCTTCCCATTGCTTGGTACCCTATTTAAAGGGTCGTGAACTCGTTTTATGTTAATTAATCAATTTCGAAATTATTAGAAATATATTTTGTTTTCTGCTTTCTTTCCTCGTGGATCGAGAAGTCTCGTGAGGAGTCCAGAGAGCTCAGGGTCGGAGTATTATCATCATCACGTTCATCCCGGCGTCACTTATACTGGTTTCTTACTATTTATCTACTAAGTTATTGACAAATGACGCAGGGGAGGACGTGAGGTCGAGCACCGTCTTCCTCAAGAGGATAAATATTCCGAATCCACGGAACTTCTCTGGACTCCTCACAGAGACTTCTCGAATCCACGAGAAAAGAGAGCAGAAAATAGAAATAAATTCTAAATAAATTCGAAATAGATTAATTAATTCATAAAAACGAGTTCACAACCCTTTAAATAGGGTACTAAGCAATGGGAAAGAAATCAGAATCAAACTACAACTAGGACTCCTAGAATTCGCGACTTACTATAAATAGTAAACTTACTATTTATAGACGGTCGTGATGTCTACTAGTGCGCAAGGTTTTCGGCCAAAAATAGTAAGTGTCCTATTTGGCTTCACCAACCCGTTCTCCTAATTATTCTAAGCTCTTTTCACGTTGGGCGCAACTCCTAAAGCCCGACGGATGAAGAGTTATAAGCAAACTAAAACTTACTATTTATAGTAAAAACGAAATTGAAACAGGGAAACGACCGTGAAATCAGGGGTTTCTCGCAATTCCGAGCGTCGCAACCCGGCATAGCGGGTTGGTTGGCTAAAGTAGCTCGTTCTACCCCAAAATCATATATTTTTCGTCCGCTAACTCATCCCGGATTGCGAGATACGCCTGATTTAAGGTCTGATGGTCCAGATCACTTCTGTCGCCGACCGGGCCTTTTCTGATCCATCTTTGCCATGTAATTGTCCGCGACCCGCTCTACATCAGTCTCCTCCACTTCAAAAGAACTCGTCCTCGAGTTATCATTATGCGCTGGTTCATGATACTCAGTCAGGTCCGCAACATTGAAAGTTCGTGAGATCGCCATATCATCTGGAAGATCAACAACATAAGCGTTGTCATTGATCTTTCGGATGATTGGTACCGGTCCAATCTTTTTATTCTTCAACTTGTTGTACGTTCCGGTCGGAAATCTTTCTTTGCGCAGATGGACCATTACTTGGTCGCCCACCTCGAACACTTTTTGTCGCCGATGCTTGTCCGCTTGCTCCTTGTACTTTTCGTTCGAGGCATGTAGCTTGTTCTGTACCTCCGCATGAATGCCCATGATTTTGTCTGCCATATGTTCTGCTGCAATGCTCATGCCTGGGAGCTTGGGCAGAGGGACCAAGTCTAGTGTATGGCGAGGTACTCGTCCGTAAATAACCTGGAACGGGGATTTTCCTGTCGAGCGATTCACCATGTTGTTGAATGCAAACTCCGCTTGAGACAAGGCCAAATCCCACTGCTTGGTTTTTCTCCTGAAATACATCGAAGGAGGTTTCCCAACGTGCGATTCACAACCTCAGTTTGACCGTCAGTCTGTGGGTGGTACGCGCTGCTGAACTGAAGGCGTGTATCGAATCGAGTCCACAAAGTCCGCCAAAAGTGGCTTATGAACTTCGTGTCACGGTCAGAAGTAATAGTCTTGGGAACCCCGTGTAGCCGCACAATTTCTGAAGAATAGATTCGCCACGTGTGTTGCATCGAGAGTCTCTTCATGCATGGAATAAAGTGCGCCATCTTGGAAAAACGATCTATCTACTACCACGAACACCGAATCCATGCCGCGTTGTGTTCGTGGGAGACCAAGCACAAAGTCCATAGATAAATCCTCCCAAGGGCCGTCAGGCGGTAACGGGGTAGAGGCCCGTATTATGAGATTGCCCCTTGGAAGTCTGACAAATATAACAGCGTTGGACTGCCTTTCCCACATCACGTACCAATTGCGGCCAGTAATACCGTTCTTCCACAAGAGCTCGCGTCTTGTCTCGCCCAAGGTGTCCACTGAGGCCACCTCCATGTAGCTCTTGGATTATCTGTTCCCTTAGCGAACTCTTTGGGATACATAGTCGATTTCCCTTAAAAAGGAACCCGTCTTGTATATGTAAGTCACCGGGGTGACCTTCCTGACATCTAACCCATGCGTCCTTGAAGTCGTCGTCGTCGGCATATATGTCTTTGAGGCGATCGAACCCGACAACTTCATTGCTCATAGTGACTAACAAAGTTGCACGGCGACTCAGCGCATCGGCTACTTTGTTCTGTTGCCCTGACTTATGCTTTAGCACGAATGTGAATTCCTGCAAAAATGAGATCCATCTAGCATGCACACGGTTAATGTTAGCTTGACTATTAATAAACTTGAGGGCTTGATGGTCCGTGTAAAGTATGAATTCCCTTTGAATCAAATAATGTCGCCAGTGTCGCAGTGCCTGGACCACCGCGTACAACTCGATCTCATATGTAGACCACTTCTTGCGTGCATCACTAAGTTTCTCACTGTAGAAGGCTACCGGCCTACCTTCTTGAGACAAAACTCCCCCAATCCCGACATATGAGGCATCACATTCGACTTCAAACAGTTTGTCGAAGTTGGGAAGTACAAGAACCGGGGTCGTGGATAATCTGCGCTTGATTTCGGCAAAGCTCCTGTCGGCTTCGTCAGTCCACTGAAACTGCCCTTTCTTCATGCAATCTGTGATCGGTGACACAATGCTACTGAAATTTTTCACGAACCGACGATAGAATGTCGCTAGTCCATGGAAACTTCGTACTTCGTGAATATTTTTGGGAACCGGCCATTCTCTGATTGTCTTCACCTTTTCCTCATCCACTCGAATGCCCGTGGATGTAACCACAAAACCCAGAAACAATAGGCTATCAGTCATGAAGCTACACTTTTTTAAATTGAGGTACAATTTATTTTCAGTGAGCACTTGAAGGACTTTCTTGAGGTGCTCCATATGGGTGGTTTCGTCTTGACTGTATATCAAAATATCATCAAAATAAACCACAACGAACCGCCCAATGAAAGGTTTCAGAACTTGGTTCATCAACCTCATGAATGTGCTAGGCGCATTAGAAAGACCGAAAGGCATGACCATCCATTCGTACAATCCTTCCTTGGTCTTGAAGGCTGTTTTCCACTCATCACCCGGCCGTATTCGAATCTGATGGTAGCCGCTCCTTAAGTCCAATTTAGAGAATATTTTTGCGCCCTCTAGCATATCCAACATATCATCCAACCGTGGTATAGGAAACCTGTATTTTATGGTGATCTTGTTGATGGCCCGGCTGTCGACACACATGCGCCAACTCCCATCTTTCTTTGGAGTTAGCAGAGCTGGTACAGCACATGGGCTCATGCTTTCTCGAATAAGACCCTTACGGATCAGTTCCTCCACTTGTCCCTGCAGAATCTCGCACTCATTCGGGCTCATTCGATAATGAGGACGATTAGGTAAACTGGACCCAGGGACAAGGTCGATATGGTGTTGGATATCTCGCATAGGGGGTAACCCATCGGGAAGGTCCTCGGGCCAGATTTCTTGGAATTCATGTAACAAGGGCCTTAGTCTTTCAGGGATGATGGTAGGCTCGAGTTCTTCCCCTTTACAATTAATGCATAAGTCTGTCCTGTTTCTTTGGATTCTTCCACGAAGTCCCGAATGGTTAAGAGAAAACGACCCTCCACTTTAGAAGTTTCAGGTGGTCCTTCTGGATCCATAGGGGCCAATATGGTCTTTCGGCCGTCCTTGACGAAGATATATATGTTATCTCGCCCTTTATGAGTGGCGTCACGGTCAGATTGCCAGGGTCGACCGAGTAGTATGTGACATGCTTCCATGTCAACCACATCGCATACTACTTCATCCTTATAATGTTTGCCAATTGAAAAGGATATGGTGCACCGTTCAGTTACCTTTGTTTCGCTGACCTTCTTGATCCAACCGATTGTATATGGAGAGGGATGACGCTCTGTTTTCAATTGCAATTTTTCCACCATGCCCCTGGAGACAATGTTCTCGCTGCTTCCACTGTCAATGATCACATCACAAACCTTTCGATTCACCGTACACCTAGTGCGGAAGATGTTATGCCGCTGTGGATGCACTTCTTTTCTTGGCGCATATAATAGTCGCCTCACGACGAGCGACTCGCCGTGATCTTGCTGAACCCAATCTGAATCATCTACCTCGTCCTCGGCGGTATGCTCCTGTTCTTCAATATCTGGATCTTCATAAGCGTTATCAGCACTACCATCATTAATGGCGAGGTTTGCCACTTTTCGCTGGGGACAAGTATTTGACAGGTGGCCGGGTGGCCACAACGATAGCAGTTGTTGGGCCTTGGCCGAGCATAAGGGTTCGGGATTGTACTTGTGCCAGCAGCAGTCGATACGCCCCTTTGGGGTCTAGCTTGCCCGCTTCCCTGATCTCGGTTCTCAGACGTAGGAGGTTGAGTGCGTGCTCCTACGGGCTCCTTCCCCTAGGCTGTGGAGCTCCCTGGGGTGGACCTGCCGCAGTGATCCCGCGTAGTAGGATAGGCCCGTGTGTAGGACGTTCAAGTTGCGCTTCTGCCCGAGTAGCCAACTTGATCGCATCATTCATCGTCCAGACGGACTGCATCTGGACCCGATCCTGGATCGCCATACGCAATCCACCGTTGAATCGGGCGACTTGCTGCGATTCAGTCTCGACCAAATCGTTGCGCGCCGCCAGGCGGTAAAATTCTTCTGCGTACTCTCTCACCGACCGACTACCCTGTCGACAATTTTGGTATTGTTGGAATAATACCTGATCGTAATCGCTAGGGAGGAATCGGGCACGTAGTAGCTGCTTCATTCGTTGCCATGTGCGGATTGGTGCTTTCATCTGCCTGGTTCGTGCGAGTTGCAGTTGTTCCCACCAAGCTGAAGCTCCTCCTTTCAACTTGTAGGCCACAAGCTTGACCTTCTTTGTTTCAGGGATGTCCATATAGTCAAAAAATCGCTCAACTTCAGAAAGCCAATCGAGAGAAAATCCTCAATGTGTAGCTGGCCATTGAAGTTAGGAATATCAACCCGTATCTTGAAGTCTCGATCTACCCGATCGCCGCCCTGCCTGGGGTGTTGGAAGATCACGTCATCGATCTCCTCTTCACTGGAGCCCCCGTCCTCAGGACGGCCCTTGGATGCACTGCGATTATCCTGCGATCAGGGCGATTACGGGTTTCAGCAATTGGTGGTGGAGGATTACCACCAGGAACACGGAGTTGCCCTAGGGTTTCTGCCAAGAGATTCGCTATGCGGTCCATGGAAGCCTGCAGCCCTTGCATGGCTTGTCGATTCTCTTGCTGCGCTGCTTGAAAAGTTGCCGCCGTTAAAGGAAAATTCCTGGAGCACCGCCTATGGGATTGTTGCCCGACCCGTCGTTAGAAGCCATCGACCCGAGGAGAAACCTCGCTTTGATACCAAACTGACGCAGGGGAGGACGTGAGGTCGAGCACCGTCTTCCTCAAGAGGATAAATATTCCGAATCCACGGAACTTCTCTGGACTCCTCACAGAGACTTCTCGAATCCACGAGAAAAGAGAGCAGAAGAAAATAGAAATAAATTCTAAATAAATTCGAAATAGATTAATAATTCATAAAAACGAGTTCACAACCCTTTAAATAAGGGTACTAAGCAATGGGAAAGAAATCAGAATCAAACAAACTAGGACTCCTAGAATTCGCGACTTACTATAAATAGTAAACTTACTATTTATAGACGGTCGTGATGTCTACTAGTGCGCAAGGTTTTCGGCCAAAAATAGTAAGTGTCCTATTTGGCTTCACCAACCGTTCTCCTAATTATTCTAAGCTCTTTTCACGTTGGGCGCAACTCCTAAAGCCCGACGGATGAAGAGTTATAAGCAAACTAAAACTTACTATTTATAGTAAAAACGAAATTGAAACAGGGAAACGACCGTGAAATCAGGGGTTTCTCGCAATTCCGAGCGTCGCAACCCGGCGTAGGGGTTGGTTGGCTAAAGTAGCTCGTTCTACCCCAAAATCATATATTTTTCGTCCGCTAACTCATCCGGATTGCGAGATACGCCTGATTTAAGGTCTGATGGTCCAGATCACTTCTGTCGCCGACCGGGCCTTTTCTGATCCATCTTTGCCATGTAATTGTCCGCGACCCGCTCTACATAACAAACAAATTATTTATCAACCAAAAAAATTGTTAGGATTTTTAAACCAACAAGATCTTGGATTCTAACTTGAGACAATAGGCCTGCGTTATTTAGTGAGTTATTGAATTTAATATATGTCACTTGTATAAATTTTTGAGTGTGCCTCCGTGTCAAATGCAGCTGAGTAGCATGTAATTCCTCTTATCTATACCCTAGACAACTGCCACACTAGACGAGGACAGTTTGAAAGATAAGGGCCTTTTTTATACAACTGGGTAAGTAAGATTTTTTTTACTTATGCGACAAGTTATTTATTCTATAATTCTCTCTCTTCTCTCCTCATGATAAATGACTTCATATCAAAGGTGGCCATGTATATGGATGGTCCACGTCAAAGATCATGTTGGATGACTCACATCAAGGTGAGCTCACATGATAGACGGTCTATATCAAAGGTTAGCCTCTAATGATGAATGACCCACATCTAAAGCAGTTCCACATAATCAGCAACCCACTTGGAAGGTGTGACACACACGACGGATGATTCACATCAAAGGTGTGCTCCACATGATGAGCGGTGGATATTGAATGTGGGCCCCACATAATGGATGATCCACATCAAGGTGAGCCCTACATAATGGATGATCCACATCAAAGGTTGGCCCTAATGATGAATGACTCACATTTAAGGTAGGCCCGCATGATGAGCAACCTAGTTGAAGGAGGCCCATGCTATGGACGATCTTCATCAAAGGTGGGCTCCAAATGATGGGTAGTGGACATTGAAGGCAAGCCCCACATGATTGATGACACAAGTTAAGTCAGCCCCACATAATGGACTATCCACATTGAAGGGCGGCCTCCTCACCATAAACAACATACATTTAAGGTACACCCGATATGATGATAGCCTACTTCGAAGTTGGGCCTACATGACACATGATGGATGATTCACATCTAATGGCCGATTCGATGACTAAAACACATCCAAGGTGGCACTGGATGATACATAGCCCATATAAAAGGCGGGCCTTGCAGGGTGGATGGTCAATATTGAAGGTATGCATAACACGATGGATGGTTCATATTGAAAATAAGGTCAAGGTAGCCCAACATAATGAGCAATCAACATTAAAGATTGGTTATTAAAGGTATACCTAATGTGAACAAGTAAAAATTAGAAGCTGAGATAAGAGAAATTAATAAAAGATATTTTAAATTTGCGATGTATTGTATGAAATTAAATTAACTTTTTCACTTTTTGACTAATAAGTATATTATTAAGGTAAACTGCTTTAAGTAACAATCAAAATCAAAATCAAAACAACTTACCATACATGCGTATAATGCCTCCCCAACATGGTGTAGGACAATGGCACCGTAGAGACAGTGGGTCCTACCATGAAGATCACCTGAAATAAAAATTAGGCCCTTCCTCTCATTAACGGGACATACCATTGAGATCAACGGCTTGGATCACGAAGCCATCCCCCCAGTTGTAAAGGCACAAGGCCTGAGGAGGCTGTATATCCTCGGCTTGAGGACCGGACAGAGCTCTCTGTTTCGAGAGCGCTGGATTCGCGTTCGTAGCGACACCTCCAGTACCGACGTGAGTGGTGCTGGGAAAGCTCCGTAGACACCACCAGTAACAACGTCATCGCTGACGTTTATTTCACTGGTGCATTAAACGTAGTATATGATTATGTGGTCAATCACATTACAGTAAATAAAAATACAAGCAAAGGATCCGTATTCCTACTTTATTCATGCTCTCATATTAATTTAATAGGTGGTTTTAAAATATGAACATAAAAAGAAATAGGAGAATCCAAATCTCAGTAAAATCATCCCACATGAAACAGTGATGATATAACAGTAATCATTAAAAAAATCATCCGGGGCCACAAATGTTTTGGATCAAGCTGATATTTGTGTTTTCTCTTCATCCAGGTCTCTGTGACCTAATCTACATGTTTGATGGCAAATGATTATTACAATAGGTCTTAGGAAAATTTTAATGGTGGACACTCAATTGGCAATATTTCTCGTGGTGAGGTGGACCTCAAATTTGGATCCGCCTCATTTTTGGGGGAAACGGATTGGCTACTCCCCCTTACACCAGCCCGGGGCTGGTGGTCAGTGTTCTATGGGCCTCACAATGATGTATGTGTCTCATCCATTCCGTTCATCCATTTTTACAGATCATTTTATGGCTTGGTCCCAAAAATGAGAGGTATATAAATCTCAGGTGGACCACACCACATGAAAGAAATAGTGGTTGGATATCTATCATTAAAATCCTCCTAAGGCCCACCTACTGTTTATTTGACATCTAATATGTTGATTAGGTCATAGAGGCCCAGATGAAGGGAAAAAACAAAAATCATCTTGATCCGAAACTTTTATGGCCACATAATGTTTTTTAATGGTCGACCCTCATTCAACACTGTTTTATGTAATGTGGTCTAATTAAGATTGGGATATAACTCGTGTTTAGCCTTATACTGTAAAATGATTCGTAAAAATAGATGGACGACATGGATGAAACACATACATCACGGTGGGTCCCACGGAGCAACGACCACCAGCCATTGGCTGGTGTCAGGGGGGAGTAGCCAATCCGCGTCCCATTTTTTGTGCTTATGCACTAGAAAGAGCTTAAAAAAATAGATGGATGTAGAGACTACAGTACATAAATCACGGTGGCCCCACAGAGTGCTGACCAGTACTGACTTGGGTACAGCGGGATCAGTATGCAATCTGCGTCCCTACTTATAAGACTCGCCTCACCATGATGAATATGTTTTATCCACTCCGTTCATCCTTTTAAAAGATAATTTTAGATCTTGAGCCAAAAAATGAAGCATATCCTACTCAATCGTACCACACCATAGGAAACCGTGTGAATTGAAGGTCTACTTTTGAAAAGTTCTGGAGGCCCACGTAAGTTTTGGATCAAACCGATATTTATATTTCCTTTCATCCACGTCTTTGTGATCTTATGAACAGGTTGGATGGAAAATATACATTACTGTGGGTCCTAGTAAGGCTTCAACGGTAGAAAATCATATTCCCACTGTTTCCGTGGTGTGGTCCACATGAGATATGGATAAGCTTAATTTTTGTATCAACTCGTAAAATGAGCTGAAAAACGGATGGACGGCATGGATAAACCCAGCAGAGTTTACTCAGTACGGTAAGAGCGTACTACATCATTCTATGCTAAGTAGGAGTCATACACTCATACTCCAGTTATAGTTCACCACCATTTCAAAAATGGAGGTGATTCTTCAACCATTTTAATCTGATGGTTAGGATTGCTTTATCAGCATGTTTAGAGATATGGTCCATCCACAGAGTGCCCCAAAATTTAGACATCTGGATGTCATACGTGATTGACACGTGTTAGGAGAAAATGATGGTAAAATAGCATGATGGGTGGGATCGGATGAATATGGTCTTCAAATCCTATAAATCAAGGATAGCGGGGGGAGAAATCAGAAAAGAAGCTGTTTTCCTTTTCTACAGTACAGAGATAGAGAGAGAAGGAATGGAGAGAGAAGAGGCTTTCTTGTTTCCCTCTTTCTATTGAAAGTGCTAATATACGCTGGAGGATATGGGAAGGTGAGTGGTTGCTTGGATTCGGAGAGAAAAGCTCTGACTACCTTTCGGAAGGCTCTCAACGACCCTTCCAATTTTCTCTCTTCTTGGGAGGATGAAGCCTCTGACTGCTGCAAATGGAGAGGAATTACCTGCCACAACATAACTGGGTACGTTGTTAAACTCGACCTCCATACTTCTTGGGATGATCCAGCTCAGCTAAGACATTCAGCATTAACTGGCAGAATTGATCCAGCTCTGGTTCAACTGAAGCATCTTCAGTTCTTGGACTTGAGCTTTAATGCTTTTTATGGCGCACCAATTCCAGATTTCATGGGTTCAATGAAGGAGTTGAGGCATTTGAACTTGTCATGGGCAGGATTCAGCGGGAGTATCCCTCATCAGCTTGGAAACCTCTCCAAACTCATTTCCCTCAATCTTTCTTCAGATTCTTTGAGTGCCAAATACCTTTGGTGGTTGACAAGCCTACCTTCTCTCAATTACCTCCACATGTCTTTTGTGAACCTTTCCATGGCAAGCCATGATTGGGTGCACGAAATGAACATGTCTCCTTCCCTCATTGAGCTACACTTACTAGGTTGTGGTCTTTCATATATTTCTCCAACTCTTCCTTCTGTTAATTTCACATCTCTCCGTGTCCTTGATCTCCGTGTTAACAACTTCGACTCTACCATTCCAAACTGGATAGCTAACATTAGTAGCCTGGTGTCTTTAAGTCTCTCAGTTAACAAGTTTCAAGGTCAGAT
This sequence comes from Magnolia officinalis, assembly GCA_021015155.1. Lineage (NCBI taxonomy): Eukaryota > Viridiplantae > Streptophyta > Magnoliopsida > Magnoliales > Magnoliaceae > Magnolia > Magnolia officinalis. Next base: position 4,327 of record JAJHSJ010001962.1, on the reverse strand, counting down.
ACCTTATCAATTTTCACAACTTCCTAACTTGGAAGAGTTGGGGTTGGGATCAACTGATGATAACCTGAGGGTTGATTGGTCAGAGTTCCTTGAAGGCAGCTGGAGGAAGCTGAAGATACTTGATCTATCTTTCAGTCAGCTGCATGGAGGAATCCCCAACTCTATTTCGAATATGACATCACTTGAGTCTCTCTTGTTGTCATTCGGTGAGAATATAACGGGTAGCATTCCAAGAGCCATAACTAAGCTTATCAATTTAGAGAGCCTGTCATTGTATAGATACCATATGCATGCGGCCATTCCTGATTGGCTACATGAGCTCAAAAATCTTAAATGCATTGTTTTCTTCAATTGCACGCTGACAGGCCCAATCCCTGCAGCTCTTCTTGGAGGATTGTCTTCCTTAGAAGAATTAAATCTCTCATTGAATCAGTTGAATGGGAATATCCCTGAAGCTCTTGGAGGATTGTCTTCCTTACAAGGTTTATATCTAGGTGGGAATCAGTTGAATGGGACAATCCCAACAACTTTAGGACAACTTTCTAACTTGTATTTGCTTGACCTCTCTTCAAACTCCTTGACAGGAAACGTGTCTGAAAGTCTTTTTGAAAAACTCAAAAGTTGGTGGTCTTATCTTTGTCTTCCAATTCTTTGGTTTTGATCCACACGCTGATTGGGCCCCTCCATTTCAGCTTTCTATAATTGATCTAGGATCATGTCATTTAGGTCCTCGCTTTCCTCTTTGGCTACGAACACAAAAATATGTAGAAGACTTGCGTCTCTCTAACACAACCATCTCTGGCATCATCCCCACCTGGTTTTGGGATTAACACCCCACCTTCTTTTCCTGAACCTTTCAAATAACCAGATTTTTGGCCAATTGCCCAACCCTTTAAAAATGTATCCTCAGGCCTACATTGATTTGAGTTTGAATCAGTTCACTGGTCCCATACCCTGCTTAGTGAATGGAGCCAGAGTACTTGATCTCTCCAACAATCAATTTTCTGGGCCAATCCCACCCAATTTTACATCCACAATGCAGTATTTAGAATTCTTTTCTGCCAAAGGTAACCAAATCAGTGGCATGATTCCCTCATCCATTGAAGGAATGAATTCTTCAACTGTCCTTGACCTTTCCCGAAACAATATTGGTGGTATTATTCCATTGAGTTTGGGTAATTGTGTAGCACTTGAAGCACTTGATTTGAGCAACAACAAGTTATCAGGAGAAATACCCGAGTCTTTGGGTCAGTTGGTCGACTCCGAACAATGCACTTGAGCAACAATAGCTTATCAGGAAAAATCCCTTTGTCCCTGAAGAAATGTACTAGTCTGGAGACTCTCAACCTTGGATACAACAATTTCTCAGGTTATATTCCCACTTGGATTGGTGAAAGCTTTCCAGCCTTGAGAATTTTGAGTTTTCGATCCAATCTGTTTTCTGGCAACATTCCATCACAATTATCAAAACTAACTTCTCTTCAAGTCCTTGATGTGGCACAAAATTGTTTATCTGGTTCAATTCCCCAAAGTTTTGAAAATCTCGTGGCCATGAAGAATGAGCAGAAGAAAAACCTTGTTCTTTCCTATGGAGGGATAGTATCATCATATTACAGGGTATCATCATATTACAGAGAAAATTTGATTGTGTCAATAAAAGGGAAAATGCTTGAATACATTGGAGCAGTTTCACTGGTTACATGTATGGACCTTTCAAGCAATAACTTATCTGGAGAGATCCCTGAAGGACTTACAAGTCTTTTGGGATTGCGTGTCTTAAACTTTTCTAAAAATTATTTAACCGGAAAGATCCCAGATAAGATTGGTAAATTGGCATTGCTAGAGTCTCTTGATTTCTCAGAAATAAGCTTTCAGGTACAATTCCTCTGAGCATTTCAAGTTTAACTTTTCTAAGTTACTTGAACTTGTCGAATAACAACTTGTCGGGGAGAATTCCATCTGGAAATCAGCTTCAAACACTTCAAGATCCTTCTATATATATGGGCAACAATGGACTCTGTGGACCTCCTCTTCGAAATAAGTGTGTTAGAGATGAGACATCTCAAGGTCCCAATCTTGTTGGTGGTGATGTAGAAAAAGATAACGAAGACAATAAAATGCTTTGGTTTTACTCTGCCATGGGACCAGGATTTGCCGCGGGGTTATGGGCCTTCTGTTGTCTTCTAATGTTCAATGACTCTTGGAGGATTGCCTATTACCACTTCTTGGATGAGATGATGGATAGATTTTTTTTGTAACGGCCTCTTTACAGGATATTAGATTGAATAAGTTTGATGAAAACTCATGTCATGACTAATGAATAATTGTCGAAACCGCATCTCTAAATTTATTTTTTGTTTAAATTGATATTTGCATTATCTTCAGATGAAATGTTATTTGTATCACATGTCCATGTCCTATTCCTACTTGGCATCCTTGTCGGATTCCCGAACAAGGTAGAGAAGGCTTGAGCCTTGTTAGTTGGATTGCAACTATGCAGCGAGCCTGGCCTCGCCTATATCAATATTGAGTTCGACTCCAAAGTATATAACTATGGATAGTGATTATTGGAAACAATTGCATCCTTTAATGGCGGTTTTTTCATGGTGGTTGTTTTGTTTTGTTGATACATATTTTGAGAGTTGTAATAGAAAGCTTAGTGATGAGAATTTGGAGAGAGATTGGTAGCAAGTTGAATGCACTCACATTCTTTGCATTCTCCAAACAATTGCCCTATTCATACTAGTAAGAAGTTTTATATGATCTCTATGCATGTGTTTGATTATATGGTCAGTGGATTCTGATCGTCCATGTAGTGGTCCTCAATGTGATCATCCACCATAGAAATACTAACTATTTAGGAAACAAGAAATAAAGCAACGTGCTTGAGGAGAGACTGTTTATGTAAATCACAATACACATGATAATAGGGCAGATTTACAAGATCTAGGCCATGTCCCAATTGGGTCTTTGTGTTAACATGTAAGAAAAAGGCCCACTTGCCCACTCATTGGCCGAGCCACACATGATTATTTGATATGCGTTCTTTTTGAGCTCATGTTCTAACATGAACTGCTGCAACCAATGGATGGAATGAATATGATACATAACATATGGTAGGCCCCACAGAGCTAGGGTTACAGGAAATGGGTAGTAAATTAGGTGCAGCCAAAGACTCACCCAAGATTGTGCGGTCCTTACTGTGGGGCCACATTGATCTATGGTTGCTATATCCACACCATCCATTTTAACATATCATTTTAGGGCATGGACCAAAAAAATGAGGGAGATTCAAATCTCAAGTGGACTGTACTATAGGAAACAGTGGTTATTGAATGCCCTACCATTAAAAAATTCTTAGGCCCACTGTAATGTTTCTGTAATGTTTATTTGCCCATTAATGGTCAATCACCACTGTTTCCTATGGTATGGTCCTCCTGAGTATTGGATCTGCTTCATTTTTCAAATCATGCCCTAAAATGATCTGAAAAAATGGATGGATGGCATGGATATAAACTCGGACGACCAGTTGACTCAGATCCAATAGCACTGCATCATGAGTCACTCCTTGCTGGGGCGAATCATGACAGTTTTAGCCCGGCCCTATTCCGACTCAGGGCTAAATGAGCCGTACAGGTTACCGAGTCATAACCATGCTACAGGGTAATGGGAGAATCCAAGCACCCGTTTGGATGACAGTACTAATTAAAAGACCATTCGGTTTCGTTATTAAACGAAAAAGGCTGAAAGATGTGTCATGTTAGGAAGTTCAACCAATTGTTCAGATTGAAGGAGCTTCTCCATGCGTTGGAAGGAGCTTCTCCATGCGTTGCCTTTTGCCCTTCATCACTCAAGATGGTTGATTGGTGAGGGAAATGTCGACTTTTGGAATCAAAATTGGACAGGCAGAGGAATTTTGGCAGGTGCAGTAGTGAGCTCGATCCCTCCTCATCTACAGGGGGCCAAGGTTAGTGATTTTAAACCGTTCAGGCGGTAGATGGGATCTTTTTGAAATTCAAAATATCATTTCCCCCTCAGCCATGCAGACCATCTCAGCCACTGAAGTTGGCCTTTCCAACCGAGAGAAGATAGATTCATTTGGGATTTAACCTCGAAGGGATCCTTCACCCTGAAATCCTCCTGGAACGTCATCAGACAGCAATACCCAAAGACCACATGGTCTAAATGGATATGGAACCGTCTTCTCCCTGCTAAGATTGCTATTTTAGCTGGGAAAACTGCTCACGCTGCCGTTCCGGTTGACGCTGCGATCCAGAAATGTGGGATTCCTTTCGTTTCCCGCTGCGAATGTTGCTTCCCCTCGACC
>JAJHSJ010001735.1:0-48472 GCA_021015155.1 Magnolia officinalis | reverse complement strand
GAAGTACCGTGAATGTGAGTCGTACCCTCAAAAGCCGTCGGGGCCGAAATCGATGTCTCAGGTGCCTCAGCAGCAAGTGTATGCACTCGAGCCTACTGCTGACGGTTCGGTTGTGGAGCCAAGGGCCGTTGAGGCAGCCTGAAGCGTGATACAGGAGGTCGAAAGGAAGGATGAGTGGGGGCAGTCTGTAGAGGTAGAGTCGATAATGCCTGTGGGCGAGAACAACCAATCATCTGTGGCGGAGAGAACCCACTATCCTTTATCCGCGTGAAACAACTCCCAATAGAATGACCCTGTCTCCCGCAATACGTACAGGTCATAATAGGATGCCCCACCGGAGCCACTGGCGCTGCGATCCTGGGAGGCGAGCAAGCACTAGGCCTCTTGCCTAGGATAGGCCTACTCTGTACCTCCAGTCGTGGTCTCAGAACCATAGTACCACAAGAACGGGTCAACTGGTCCACATCCTGCTCGACCGTCATAGACATGTGAACCAGCGCCGCATAAGTAGGTATAACTGATACAGCATATCTTCGACCGTTATATCAGGTCGCAAACCTCCAGAAAAATGACGCATCCACATCTGCTCGTTGACAAGGATAGTCGGGATAAAGCGGCCCAACTCTATGAAGCGGTGCTCGTACTCAGTAACCGTCATGCCTCCCTGCCTGAGGCGTAGAAACTCATCCTCCCACTCGTGCATGTAGGTCTGCGGGTAATACTTCTCGTGGAACCTAAACTCAAATGCCTCCCAAGTTCACACATAATCCTCTGCGACAGACCGCAGCACGCAGTCCCACCACAAACTAGCCTCCCTCTCGAACATGAAAGTGGCCAACTCCACCTGCTCCGCCTCAGTACAGTGTAGCATCCAAAGCATCTTGAAGATGCGGTCTAGCCAAAACTCTGCCTCCTCAGGTCTGTGAGAACCCATGAATGAGGGAGGCCTCAAGCGCTGGAATCGCTCGAGTAGGCCGCGTGTACCGACATCTCCAGTAGGGGGTACATAAGGCGTAGGGGGAGGTGTACCCTCAGCCTGAGCAGGAGGCTCAGCGGTCTCCGGCTGTGTAGACGGTGAAGGTGGAGCCGCACTGCCACCCTGAGCCGATAAAACTGCGAAAGCTGCTGATGCTGCTGCTGCATCAGATCATCATCTGCTCGAACCTGTCAGGAGGTGGAGCAGCCTGTGGGTCATGCTGGGAAGACGAAGATGCCCGGTGTTGCTCGCGAACCGGGGGTGTATAAGGTGGCAGTCCACCTGTAGGACCAGCAGGAGGCTGATCAGAGCCAGAACCCTGGCCTGTAGGACCACCTCTACCAGAAGGAGTCTGGTCCATCGAGCCAGTGAAGAGGTGTGCCGTGTTCCGCGTATACTGCCGCGGCATGCCCTATACAACATAGGGTGCAATGTACATGAGATAAAGCATAGTAGCACATTATTTAAGCACTTAAATCATTCCACACATCTCATAACAAAAGAGGCTGCATGCTTTTCATTTACCCAAAATTGTCATAATACATGGAATACAGAGTTACATGAATCATGACAAAAATTACATGTGAGCCAATACATCCACAACATCAAACACTTAAAACATACTACTAACTACTACATCATCAACATAAAACATAAACCTACTACAGAGGAAACTAAAACAACTACAAGCAGCAGTATAAATGGCTAGGCATCCGAATCAGGCGATGGAGGAGGGGCATTCTTATCCTGTAGACAACACAGGATGGCCTTCAAGGTGCGAGACACCTTGCTGAGCTTGGTTCGGACCCGCCCGACCTCCTGTTGCAGGGCGGCTTGGCCCTCCTCAAGATGGGCTCGACGCGCATCTATGGCAGCCCAATCGATGCATTGCTCTTGAGTCGCAGGAGGTGAACTCTCCTCTGTATCCTGGGCCTCAGGTTCCTCTTCTTCTTCTCCTATTTCATCGTCACTCCCATGCTCAGTCTCTTCTTCTTCGCTCAGTATTTCATCCTCACTCTCCTCATGTCGGGCCCGTCTGCGCCGCTCCCCAAGTTCCATCTGAAGGAGAGTACTTTCATCGATCTGGTGGATCGGTACTGGCCTTTCCACCCCCGTGCAATCCTGCATATGAGTCAGCCGAAAGGAAGCGAATTAGAGCTCGTGGTGGAGCGTGCAATATTAACGATCTGTCACAACACGAATGTAGGCATCCACAAGTTCGCCCCCTGCCCCACTTGGTACAAAAAGTCTACCATGAGTCGCGTGCACTCGCTGCGATTACTGTGCCTGGGGTAAAGGTTGTATTATGATCTAGACACGTCAATAGACGGTCTAGAAGTGATTTGGGATCGACTCGTGCGATCAGGATCGAGTACGAACTCGACCAAAATGCTCGTTTTCGATGAACTTCGCCAAATGGCGAAATCGGAAAAGCCTAAGACTGTTTCTATATTTTTGCGCACCCTCCTAAGTTGTAATGCGTCAGCGTACGTAGTGGGAACATAACTCAGGTCCGGTTTAATCAAAATCATGCTCTGATACCAACTTGTGACGCCCTGAAAATTGGGGGTCGAGTATAACTCAACTCCCGAGTTCCAACGCATCACTTATGCAACATAAATAATGATGATTAAATGTTGTCCATGTTAGAGTAATAAACATGAGTGAGATTATACCAAAACAGTAATTCATACTCCAGATCAATTGTATAAAGGCAAGCGAAAGACTGAAACTGTATATACATGTATGTAAAAGATACAAAATCATTTCTTTTTTTTTCAGAGTATGAACCCATCTGAGTCACCTTATACATATATCTATTTAATGTTTCAAAAAGTAAAAAATACAGCTAAGGGTGTAATCCCAGCAAATCCCGTCGATCCGGCAGTTTAGTCGAAGCCGTCAGCATACTGCATATAAGAGAACTCGTCCTGGTCCTCATCATAGCCAGAATCCGCCTCCTGAGTCGTCAGCTCATCTAAACCTGAGACAGAGTCTGGTTGGTGTGCGCAACACGTCTCGTAACGTGGGAGTGAGTATCTAACTCAGTGGAACAATAAGGCATAAGTTATCATGTTATCAATTCAGTCAAGCAGTAATGATAAAGCAGAAAAATCAAACATTCCTAACTACTCTTATTAATACAAGTATGAATGTAGTCATGATGGATGCCCTCACTGACATACTCCCTAATGCGATATCCTCTTCGTTCGCGGCATGCTTTCATCCCTCAGTGCTCCACATCTTCCAGGCACATGCAATGCATGATGAGCATGATTACCGAGTTTTTATTAGTCCATTTCAAACAGCAGGATTGAGAAACTAAGGTACCTCCCTTATATCATTCCCAAACATGATCCATTCTAGGGTCGTCAGTCCTAAACAATCTCATACGATGGTGTGTTTCTAGGTCACTGCAAGGGCTGTTACACGGAATCGTTGCACCACTCCCCCATCACCTTATCAATACATGCCTAGCCTATACTCTACATACCGCGGCAAAACCCTAAGGCTCACTGCGATTTCAGAGTATGCTTGAGGTCACTACACCGGATATGGTCAGGGCTGTCGGGGGCTGTTACACGGAATCGTTGCACCACTCCCCCATCACCTATCAAGTAGTGTAGGCCGACAGCTCGAATATGGTGTCTCATACCACCATAATCGGCTCACGAGTTAGGTTGCTCACTGGTCACTACGGGGAAGCACGTGGCCCCAGCGTAGGCCGACAGCTCGACCACGGTGTCCCATACAACCATGCCTGGCTCATGAGTCTTAGCGGATCGAGGTACCATGGTTAACGGGATTCCACTAGTAAGTTTGGTACCCTAGGTTCAAGCAGTAGCGACCAAACATGGTGAACATACATTAGACATATCGGGTTACTTGACGTGCTCGACTAGCTCGAGCGCACAACTAGTTGAACGATATGAAGTGCAGAAGCACGTCGTGTGGCCAACCACTATTGCCAACCGAAGTACGACTCGGGTTTGTCAAACACATCCTTCGTAGCGACATGAATCTCAGCCACGACCTCAAGTCTGATACCGAATGCCTGGACTATAGACATAGTCCCAAACTCAATCAATCTTTACTCATAGCATGTGGTGTAAAGCATAATAAACAAAGCATCTCAAGCACGTTAACAAGCATATCACAAAGCATGTTATAAAAAGACATGTTACAAAGTATGTTATAAAGCATATTATGGAGCAATATACAAATAGGAATACAATCACATATATTTCATAAGTGAGTGGTTAGAGTAAACAACCACATAGAGGAAATCATACATGTCTCTAAGGTAGTTGAGAACCCCATCTCAACACCTACCTAAGGCACTAACATCTAAGCACTTACTCTACCAAGCATTTTCACAAACACTTAGAGTACACTATTTCAACGTACATGACGTATGTTAGTAAAATATACACTAGGGCTATCCTTTCGCCAAGCGAGTATTTTATCCGTGTATGTCATATTCATACAACAATTAATCATGACAAATACATCTCCAAAATTTATACATATACGGTATTTTCTGGAATACACAATTTGAACATACATAGTGTATATAAGCAAACATGTATTATGGCGATTCCTTTCGCCAAATGAGTATTTTATCCATATATCATATATTCAGACAACAAATAATCATGGCAAACACATCTCCAAAATTTATACATATACGGTATTTCTACGTATACCTAGAATATGTAAAATTCCATAATCTACATCTTTAATCGAAACAGAAAACAGAAAGCACTTTGTACATGTGCAATTGCATGCAGATCATGATTCTATCATTATCTGATATTGAAAGCGTTGAAAACCGTAACCTATACACCTAAAGTCCTCACCTTACGCCGATAAACGCGTAACGGAGTCAGTTCGTTCACCCTCGCTTTGTCTAAGGCACAACGGCAACCTAAGACATGAAATAGGTTAGCTATTTCATAACCCACACCCTTCACAACTCCAAAACAGGTTAGGGTTAGGGTTTCTTACCTAGAAACGGAGTCGGTATCCCGGGAAAGCGGCAAGATCGGTGTGGTGGAGCTAGGGTTGGGAGAGGAAACAACAATAGGGAGATTCTCCCACTTCTCTCACTCTTTCACTCTCTTTTCTCACTTCTCTCTCTAGGGTTTCTTCAAATTCGTATGGCTGTGAGAGAGGGTGTTCTAAGGCCCTTATATAGCCTAAAAAGTCTCCAAAGTAGACTTAAGGTCAAGGTATACTTGAGTTACATCCAAATCGGCTTTAATTCAGCTCAAAGAGGGTTTCTGGCAGGCCTCCTTGAGCCAAAAGTCGGACTTAAGCTCACTAACCTTCGATCTACGTGGAGTTAAGTTTTCATCTCAGTCGGATTCCCAGATCACGCGTGGCGGACCAGTTTCAGTTCAACGGTCAGTGGGCCTTAATCCGAAATTCCAAGTACATGTATATGTTCCTGAAATTTTTCCTGATCCGAGGGTGTATTTGGGTCAGATTATGACGGTCTGGTTTCTTATAAATTGACTGCAAGTTTCAAGTCTCAGATCACTATTCCAGATATTTATTTTGTAAAGGAATTTTGTGTTTTCACACTCCTTCGCTCCGGACTCAAACGAACAGCCGTGGGACATTGTCTGGGTCTGATTTCCGAGATGGTTGTCAAGCCCAGCGAGGTGGTCCTAAGTCCTTAACCTCGTATTATTCGGACTCCCGATGTGCGGTCCAGACCTGATACGGAGCTTCAATGTGTTCCCGAGAGCAGTCGGGTAATGAGTTTGATCCTAGATTTTAGGGTAACTTAGCGTCAAGGATTCTACAAGTTTTGGGTCTTGTAGATCGTATTTAAAGTGATTCAAACGGATTTCATGGCTAATCTAGTTAACACTTAGTTAACTTTGTCAAAACTTTTTTTAAAGGATTTAATCTTAAGTGATTTCTGGCCGAGGTGGTACTCGAGCCATTGTACGGAAATTTACAAGTCGTTACAGTCCTATACCACCATATCCGGCTCATGAGTCTTAACGGATCGAGCTGAGGTACCAAGGTTAACGGGGTTTCACTGGTGAGTTCGGTACCTTAGGTTCAAACAATAGCATCCATACATGGTGAACATAAAATAGGCCAATCGGGTTACTTGGCGGGCTCTAATAATACCAGCGCACATTGTATCGATCGACATGAAGTGCATAAGCACTTCGTGGGGCCTAACCACTGCCGACGACCAACACACGACTAGGGTTTGTCAAACACGTCCTACATGGCGAATGAATCTCAGCCACGAACTTAAAGCCTGTTACCGATTGCCTGGACTATACCGTAGTCCCTCACACATTCAATGTTAACAACTAAGCATGTGAAGAGGTCAGAACAGGGATAACCAAGTAGTTCGAGCATGTTATCAAGCATGGTATAAGATGTAACATGAACAAGAATCCATACACATGCATTTTGGTAATAAAGCGATTAAACTAATCAACTTACATGGAGGAAATCATACACATCACTAAGGTAGTTAAGAATCCTATCTCAACACCTACTCAAGGCATTACTCTACTAAGTATATACTTATACAAGCATTTTCACAAACACTTAGACTACACTTACTAGCCTACATAACATATATTGGCCCAAACACGTATTAGAACGAATCCTTTCGCCAAAGAGTCGTCACACGCATAACTAGTATACATACACGGCAGTAAATCATGGCAAAAACATTTTTAGATTTTATACATATGCAGTATTTTATACACATATAAGGAATACGCTGAATTCTACATAATATGTACATAACTGAAACACAAAACAGACGTCGCATTATACATGTGAAATAACACGCAGATCATGAATCTATCATTATCCGACATTGAAAGCGTTGAAAACCATAACCTAAGCATCTATAGTCCGCACCTTAATTATGCCGTAGAACCGTAACGAACTCGACAGAGACACTAGGTCTTTGTCAACGATGAAATGACAACCTATATCACGAGTTAAGTCAGCTATCTCGCCACTTGTAACAATTGAAACCCTAGAATAGATTAGGGTTAGGTTTTTCTTACATAAGAACAAAGTCAGATCGCCAGAATAGCGATATGATAGTGATGGTCAGGCACGTAGAATGGCAGGATAGAGCAACAGGAATCTCCTCCTACTTCTTTCACACTTTCTCTCTCTTTACTCTCTTCTTTCTCATAGGGTTTTCTCAAATTCGTATGGAGTGAATGAGAGAGGGTTTAAGGTCCTTATATAGGCCCAGAACTGATAGGAATGACCGCAGGGCCATGGTATACTTAGGTTATGTCCAAAGGGAGGTTGTTCCGTCTCAACGGAGCACTTCCGGAGCCCCCCCTTGAGCCAAAGGTCGGGCTTAAGCTCCCTGACTATGGATCTAGGTCGAGTTAAGTTTTCATTCCAGTCTGGTTCCTAGATCACACGTGGGGGACCAGTTTCAGTTCAACGGTCACCAAAACTCGATCAGGGTTACAAGTACACGGACATGTATGGGAAATGTTCCCTGATCCGAGGGTGTATTTGGGTCAGATTCCGACAGTCTGATTGCTTATATTTGGCCTGCAAGTGACTAGTCACAGATTACTTAAATTAGATTTAATTTCTAAAGAAAACCACATTTTCTCACACACTTCACTTCGGGCTCAAGCGAATAGTCCCGAGACACTATCTGGATTTGATTTTCGAGATGGTTGTCAAGCTCAGCAATGCGGTCCTAATTATATAATTTCGTCGTAATCGGACTTTCGACGTGCGGTCTAGATTCGATACAGAGTTTCAATGTGCTCCCGAGAGCAACTAGGTAATGAGATTGATCCTAGATTTTAGGGTAACCTAGCATCAATGATTCTACAAGTTTTGGGTCTTACAGATCGTATTTAAAGTGGATCAACCGGATTTCGTACTAATCTAGTTTAGCACTTAGTTAATTTTGTCTAATTCCTAAAGGATTTGATCCTGAGTGATTTCTGTTTGAGGTGGTACTCGGGTCTTTATACAGAATTTTTTGAGACGTTACAATCTATCCCCATTAAAGAAAAATTTCGTCCTCAAAATTAGTACCTTTTCATACTCCTCGAGAATCTGACGGTAGTTCTTTCTGACCTCGGCATCTGTCTCCCAAGTAGCCTCTTCCTCAGTATGATGTGTCCACAGTACCTTCACCAGTGAGATAACCTTACTACGCAATACCTGCTCCTCCTGTTTAAATACGCGTCGGACGCAGTACATATGTAGCATCCTCGCTCAACTGCACCTGCTCCCATATGATAATGTGGGAAGGATCAGGAACGTATTTCTTAAGCGTAGATACATGAAATACATTGTGCACGCCCGGGAGTGGAGTGGGCAGGGCAAGGCGGTATGCCACTGCAGTATTGGAACGGGCCAATGAATCGTGGCGTAAGCTTCCCCTTCTTTCCAAACCGAAGGACTCCCTTCATAGGGAAAACTCTGAGAAATACATGGTCTCCAACCTCGAACTCCAATGGTCGCCGCCTTGTATCGGCGTAGATCTTCTGTCTGCTCTGTGCTGTCAGAAGTCGACGTCTGATAATGTCGATCTTTTCTGAGGTCGCCTGAACTAACTCTAGGCCAATCAAACTCTTCTCACCAACCTTTATCCAACAGTGAGGTGCTCGACAGGGGTGCCCATATAAGGCCTCATAAGGAGTCATGCCAATGCTCGCCTGGAAGTTGTTGTTGTAGGCGAACTCTGCATACGGAAGACAGTTATCCCAACTGTCCTTGAAATCAAGCACACAAGCTCGCAACATGTCCTCCAAAATCTGATTCACCTGCTCCGTCTGCCCATCGGTCTGTGGGTGGAACGCGGTACTAAACTTCAGCTTCACACTCATCGCTTACTGGATATGAGTTCAGAAGATAGATGTGAATCGCATGTCTCGGTCCAACACAATCTCTAAGGGAACTCCATGCAGACGCACTATCTCCTTGATGTACAGCCTAGCCAACTCGTCTGCAGAGTTCGAGACTTTAATCGGGAGGAAATGAGCAGATTTCGTTAACCGATCTACGATTACCCAAATAGAGTCATAACCCTTCCTCGTCTTCGGCAGCCCCGATATGAAATCCATAGAGATGAAGTCCCACTTCCATTCAGCTATGGGCATGGGCTAAAGCAGTCCAGGAGGTCAGCGATGTTCAGGCTTGACCTGCTGGCACGTGAGACAACGGGAGACATATTCTGTTATATGAGCCTTCATATTGTCCCACCAATACGACCTCTTCAGGTCCTGATACATCTTCGTACTACCAGGATGCATCGCAAGCTTCGATCTATGGGCTGCCTCGATAATCTCCTGTCTCAAGTCATGAATGTCTGGGACGCATAGGCTGCCACGGTATCGTAGGCCCCCATCTATGTCAATTCTCCACTCGGCATCCTCATCATCGCTAGCCAGTCTTCTAAGCTCAATCAGTCGCTCATCGTCTTTCTGGGCTTCGATAATCCTGTCGTCAATAAGTGGTCGCACCCGAATGTGCACGATACTCTCAAATGGCTCCTCTACGGTGAATTTCTACTCGAAGTCCTGCACGAACTCTACCATATCCCACTCTGCTATTATTAGCGGAGCCGCAAATACTATAGCTTTCTTGCGGCTCGACGCGTCTGCCACAAGGTTGGCCTTGCTAGGATGGTAGGAAACCTCGAACTTGAAGTCCTTCAAGGTTTCCATCCGTCGGCGTTGCCTCATATTCAAGTCCCGCTGAGTGAATATATAGCGAAGGCTCTTGTGGTCGCAGAAAAGCTCGAACTCCTCTCTGTAGAGGTAATGTCTCTAGAGCTTTAATGCAAATATGACCACTGCTAACTCGAGGTCGTGCGTAGGGTAATTCTCCTCGTGTTTCCTCAATTATCTCGAGGCATATGCAATCACATTGTCCTTCTGCATAAGGACACAGCCTAAACCAACTCTAGACGTGTCAGTGTATATCGTATACTTGACCCCTTGCTCTGACAATACTAGCACAGGGGTGGACGTCAGTTTGTCCTTCAGCTCCTGAAAAGCTTCTTCCGCCTACTCATTCCAGGCGAACTTTAGATCCTTCCGTATCAACTGAGACAACGGTCTGGCTATCTTCGAGAAGTCCCAAATGAATCGTCGATAGTAACTAGCGAGTCCCAGAAAACTCTTCACCTCAGTAACCGAACCAGGCTGCTTCCAGTCCTGAACCGCGGCTACCTTAGCAAGGTCCACCGCTATCCCTTCCTTGGACACCACATGTCCCAGGAACTTGACTTCCTCCTACCAGAAGTCGCACTTCTTGTACTGTGCGAACAACTGGTTCCTCCTCAGAGTATCTAAGACTGCTTGTAGGTGTTCCTCATGCTCTTCTCGATTCTTAGAGTATATCAGGATGTCATCGATAAACACGATGACAAATCGGTATAGAAATGGCCAAAATACCCGGTTCATCAAATCCATGAACACGGCTGGTGCGTTCGTAAGACCGAACGACATCACGAGGAACTCATAATGCCCAAAACTAGTCCTGAAGGCCGTCTTCTGCACGTCCTCATCCTTGACGCGCAACTGATGATACCCTGACTGCAGATCAATCTTTGAGAAGTATCGCGCCCCTTTCAACTGATCAAACAGATCGTCTATCCTGGGCAAGGGATACTTATTCTTCACGGTCAATTGGTTCAACCTGCGGTAATCAATACATAATCGTAGCGACCCATCCTTCTTCTTGATAAACAACACAAGTGCTCCCCAAGGAGACACACTGGGTTGTATGAAGCCCTTCTCTACGAATCTGTCAATCTATTTTCTCAGTTCCTCCATCTCACATGGAGGCATTCGATACATAAGTAATGAAATGGGGTCGCACCGGGCACAAGATCAATAGTAAAATTGATCTCGCGCTGAGGAGGTAATCCAAGGATCGTCCTGAACACATCCTCAAATTTTTGAACTACTAGCATGTTTCCTAACGTCGGCCCATCAACATGCTCTAGTAAAGCGACGTAACATCCAACACGACATGACCAACTAACCTGCACTGGAAAAGTAAAGACCGTGTCGTCAGGTCCGTTGGCTGTCACGACCCAGTTATCACAATCAATCTCTGCCTTCATCTCGGTGAGCTAGTCCATACCGAGGATAATGTCATAGTGCCATAGTGGGGCGACAATGAGGTCAACGAATACTGTCCTGCTACCCAAGTCTACTGAGCAACCCTCACACGCTCGTGTGACATCCAAAAAAGTCCCAGTAGCAGTAGTGAGTCTCACTCCCTTCGTGGGAGTAGTATGTAAAGCTAGACGCTTAACTGCTGCACATGAAATGATGGAGGTAGTGGACCCAGTGTCCACTAATAAGAAGACAGGAGTACCTTGGACATGTGCAGTGATCTCGAAGGCCATAGGTGCTGAAGGTGCTGTCTCTAGCTCTTCTGCTGTAAGCGCATGAACGCGTGCTTGCTGAGGTCGGTTGGGCTGAGGCACCATAGGTCGCTGAGGCGGCCTAAATCAAGGTGCAGAAGGTCAGAATGATGGATGTGTAGGGACAGTACGCAGGGGCAGAGCGATATAGTCTGAGGGTGAGTGTGGTCGATCCTCTGCGGCGGTGAGAACCCACTGTCCCTCATGCGTGCAAAACAGCTCTTCGCTGGGTGGCCTGGCCTCCCACAGTAGGTACAGGTCATGCTGGTCACCGCATCAGAACTAGTGGTGCCGAAATCCTAGGAGGAGAGTCTGTACAAGGCCTCTTGCTGAGGAATGGCCTGCTCGGCATATCTGGTAGGGGCCTGAGGATCATAGGCCCACGAGAGCGTGATAATCGATCCCCATCCTGCTCTGCTCGCATAGACATGTGTACTAGCTCAGCATAGAAGGGTATGCTAGCACAGCACATATTCGAGCAAATATCAGGGCGCAAGCCCTCGAAAAAGCGCTGCATCCGCATCTGTGTGTCGGCAAGTATCGTAGGAACATGTCGGCCCAATTTCGTGAACCGATGCTCATACTCTGTCACATCATGCCTCCCTGTCTGAGGCACAAGAATTCATTCTCCTTCTCATGCCGGTACGTCTGGGGATAGTACTTCTCATGAAAGCAGAACTTAAAATCTGCTCATGTCCATATATAGCCAATTGTAACTGTCCGTAGAACACTATCCCACCACGGGCTAGCCTCCTTTTCAAACATAAAGGTGTCCAACTCGACCTATTCCTGCTCAGTACAATGTAGCATCTCAACATCTTAGAGATACGGTTGAGCCAATATTCGGCCTCCTCGAGTCTATGAGAACCCGTAAAGGTAAGAGGCCTCAAGCACTGGAATCGCTCGAGGAGACCACTCGTACCCAGATTCCCCGTAGGGTATGCAGCAGGTGCAGGGGGAGGCACACCTTCATCCTGACCAGAAGGCCCTACAGTCTCACTAAGACGTATAGATGGTGAAGGTAGAGTCGCACTTCTACCCTGAGCTAGGGCCCCTGCAATAGTAGCTAAGAGCTGCTGGTGCTGCTGGTGCATCATTGCCATCAACTGCTCCAACCTATCCGAAGGTGGGGCAGACTGAGGCAATGCGGTCATAATTATATAATTTCGTCGTAATCGAAATTTTGATGTGCGGTCCAGATTCGATACGGAGTTTCAATGTGCTCCCAAGAGCAACTGGGTAATGAGATTGATCCTAGATTTTAGGGTAACCTAGTGTAACGACTGTATAAATTTCCGTACTTTGGCTCGAGTACCATCTCGACCAGAAATCAATTAGGATTAAAATCCTTTACAAATTTACAAAGTTAACTAAGTGCAAAACTTGATTAGCCATGAAATCCGTTGGGATCGCTTTAAATACGATCTGCAAGACCCAAAACTTGCAAAATCAGTGACTCTAGGTTACCCTAAAGTTTAGAACCAAACTCATTACCCGGCTGCTCCCGGGAATGAAATGGAGTTTCGTATTAGGTCTAGACCATGCATCGGAAGTCCGATTAACACGAACTTAAGGATCTAGGACCGCCTCACTGGGCTTGACAATCATCTCAAAAAATTCAGGTCCAGCCGATGTCCTACGGCCATTCGTTTGGATCCGGAGCGAGGGAGTGTGAAAAACACTATTCCCTTTACAAAATAAATATCTGGAATAGTGATCTGGCACCATTCGCTTGCGCATCAGTGTTAAGCAACCAGACCGTCAGAATCAGACCAAATTACACCCTCGGATCAGGAAAAATTTCAGAAACATTTACATGTACTTGAAATTCGAATCGTGGCCCACTGACCGTTGAACTGAAAGTGGTCCGCCATTTACGATCTGGGATTCCGACTGGAATGAAAACTCAGGGGATCATGGATCCGGTGATGGTGAGCTTAAGTCCGATCGCACGCGGAAAAGGGGCCGCCAGAAGTACCCTTTTTAGACGGAACTGGCCCGTTTTGGATATAACCTAAGTATACCTTGACTTAAGGTCTATTTCGGTTATGTTCTAACCTATATAAGGACCTTAAACCCTCCCCTATTCAGCCCATACGAATTTGGGAGAAAACCCTAGCAAGGAGAGGGAGAGAAAAGAGAAAGTGAGAGAGAAGTGGGAGATCTTCCCTGCCCTTTTTCCCTGCCATTCTACAAGTCACACCGCCCTATTCTAGGCGCTTTTCCGGCGTTCCCGACTTCACTTATAGGTAAGAAAACCCTAACCCTAAACTGATCTAAGGTTGGGAGAGTTCCAAGTGATGAAATAGCTAACCTATTTCCTTCCCTAGGTTGCCTAGTTGCGGTACACGGAAGCTAGACAAATCTAGCGGGTTCCTTACGCTCCAACGGCTTAAAGGTGAGGACTTTAGGTGTATAGGTTATGGTTTTCAAGGCTTTCAATGCCGGTTAATGATTTATTCATGACATGGGTGCTATTTCACATGCAAATAGTGTCGTCTGTTTCCTGTTTCAGTTAGAGATGAACTATATAGGATTTCGCCTAATCTATGTGTATGTTGAAATATTTGAAAATGTTTGAATTTGGAATTGTGCTTAACATGTTTATTTGTCGTAAATATATGCCTAATACATGTGTAACAACTCCTTAGCGAAAGGACTTGCCCTAAATCACTCCATGGCAAAAACACACTATATGTGCTAAAAGTGTGTAGCCTAAGTGTTTGTGAAAATGTTTCAATGTACATGGAACTTGTATCCATGCATGCCATGATCATTCATCATGGGTACAAGTACACGGTAGACGAGGCAGCCCTCTAGTGGAAGGATTTGGTCTAACACATGTACGATGTATCATACATCACGTGATATGATGTATGTAATCTATGTGTTTGTAAAAATGGTTGAATGTGCTAGTGAGCATCTAGCACACTTGTATGTGGATCGAGATACAAATCTCGATCACTTTAATGGTGTGAATGATTTCCTACATGTATGCTTCCTTGTAAATCCGGTTTAATTATGCATGAATTGTGTTATGAAATCATGTTTGTATGGAAATATGCTTGACTTTAGATTTCTGTTTCATAACATGCTAAGGTGCTTGAAATTCTTATATTATGGAATTCATTATAGTGTGATGTCTCATATGATTACATGATTCAATTGCTTGGGATTGGGGCTATGAGTTAGTCCAGGCAGTCGGTAATGGAATGGAATTCGTGGTTGAGATTCTTTCACCACGTAGGACATGTTAGGCGAACCCGAGTCGTGCATCGGTTGGCGGCAGTGGTTAGGCCACGCGAAGCACTTGCGCTTCATGTCGTTTAATGGATCGTGCGCTCGAGCTAGCCGAGCTCGTCAAGTAACCCGATCTGTCTTATGTATGTTCACCATGTTTGGTCGCCTCTGTTTGAACCTAGGGTACCAAACTTACCAATGGAATCCCGTTAACCATGGTACCTCGATCCGCTAAGACTCATGAGCCGGGCATGGTGGTATGGGACACCGTGGTCGAGCTGTCGGCCTACGCTGGGGTTTCGTGGTGTTGCGATTGCGTCAGCCCGAGCCTCCCCGTAGTGACCATTGAGCAACCAGACTCGTGAGCCGATTATGGTGGTATGGGACACTATATTCGAGCTGTCGGCCTACATTGATAAGGTGATGGGGGAGCGGTGCAACGATTGCGAGTAACAGCCCTGGCAGCCCTTTGTAGTGACCTCGAGCGTACTCTGAGTCTACGTGGAGGCGACGACCCTTCCGTAGCGACAGGAGTACATACTAGGCCTGTATCAGCTTAGTGATGAACCGTTAAAAAGGTGATGGGGGAGTGGTGTAACGATTGCGCGTAACAGCCCTGACAGCCTTTGCAGCGACCTAGAACTACACTTCGTATGAGATTACCTAGGATTGACGACCCTAGAATGGATCATGTTTGGGAATAATACAAGGGAGGTACCTTAGTTTCCCAATCCTGCTGTTTGAAATGGACTAATAACAACTCGGTAATCATGTTCATCATCGCACTGCATGTGCCTGGAAGATGTGGAGCACTGAGGAATGTATGCATGCCGCGGACGTAAGATGGTGTCGCATGAGGGAGAACGTCGGTGAGGGCATGCACGCATAACTGCATTTCATACTTGCATTAATAAGAGTCTTTAGGATTGTTTGTTTGTACTTGCTTTATCATTACTGCTTGACTGAATTGATAACATGTTAACCCATGCTCTATTGTTCCACTGAGTTAGCTACTCACTCCCACGTTACGGGACGGTGTTCTGGACACCCATCAGACCCGGACCTAGATGCAGGTATAGACGGGTCGACGGAGACTGAGCCTGATTTCGAGGATGATCAGGAGGAGTACTCATACATGCAGTACGCTGGTGGCTTCTTATAGGCTGGCCAGTGATCGCGGGACTTCGGGATCGATGTTTCCAGTTGTATATTTTAATATTTTGTTTTAGAAACAACACATGTATATGTATACTCAGTTAGTGTTCATACTCTGGAGGTTGAGATGGTTGTTATACCTTACATACATTATATATGCATTTTCAGTCTTCGGCTTGCCTTTTTGAAATTGTTCTGGAGTATGAATTACTGTTTTGGATTAATCTCATTCATGTTTATTGCACTAACACAGTCAACATTCAATCATATTCATTTATGTTGCATAAGTGATGTTTTGGAACTCGGGAGTTGAGTTATGCTTGACCCCCGATTTTCAGGGCGTTACGAGTTGGTATCAAAGCATGATTTTGATTAAACCGGACCTGAGTTATGTTCCCACGACATATGCTGACATTTTTCAACCTAGGAGGGTGCGAGAACATGTAGAAACAGTCCCAGGTTTCCCCGATTTCGCCATTTGGCGAAGTGTATCGAAAACGAGCGTTTTGATCGAGTTCGTACTCGACCTTGATCGCACGAATCTATCCCAAATCACTTCTAGACTATCCCACGACGTGTCTAGATCACAATATAACCTCTACCCCCGGCACAGTAATCGCAGCGAGTATACACGACTCATGGTAGACTTTCTGTATCAAATGGAGCAGAGAGTGAACTTATGCATGCCTACATACATGTTGCGACAGATAGTGGACATGGCACGCTCCACTAGAAGCTCTGGTTCGCTTCCTTTCGGTCGACTCGTATGCAGGATCGCACGGGAGTATGGCTACAGTCTTGAGATGGAAAGGCCGACATCGATTCATGAGATCGACAATAGTACTCTCCATCAGATGGAACTCGGGGCTCGACGACGACGAGCCCGACATGAGGAGAGTGAGGATGAAATAGAGAGTGAAGAAGAAGAGAGTGGGGAAGGAAGCAGAGATGAAATAGAAGAAGAAGAGGTAGAGGCCCAGGACACTGAGGAGAGCTCTCCTCCTGTAGCACCAGATCAGGACGCCGATCGGGCTACCATAGATGCACGTTTAGCCGTCTCGAGGAGGGCCAAGCCGCCCTGCAACAGGAAGTCGGGCGGGTCCGAACCAAGCTCAGCAAGGTGTCTCGCACCTTGAAGGCCATCCTGTGCTGTCTACAGGATAAGAATGCGCCTCCTCCATCGCCCGACTCGGACGCTTAGTCGTCCATGATGATGTCCTGATGCTTGTTTTCTTTCTTCTTTGGTTGTGCTTTCAGGTTGATGGATGTAGTAGTTAGTAGTATGTTTTAAGTGTTTGAAGTTCTGGATGTAATTGGCTCACATGTATTTTCTGTCATGATTCATGTAACTCTGTATTCCATGTATTGTGACAATTTTGGGTAAATGAAATGCATACAGCCTCTTTTGCTATGAAGTGTGTGGAATGCTTAAGTGCTTATGTATGGTGCTGCTATGCCTTGTCTTACGTGTGTTGTACCTTATGTTGTATAGGGCATGCCACGATATTATACGAGGCGCACGACACCCTCTTGCTCACTGACTCTATGGATCAGACTCCTTCCCGCAGGGGTGGTCCTGCTGAGCCGGGTTCAGGCTCAGGCCAGCCTCCTGCTGGTTCTTCTGGTGGACTGCCACCGTTTACACCCCCGGTTCGTGAGCAGAACCGGGCATCTTCTTCGGCCCCACATGAGCCACAGGCTGCTCCACCTCCTGACAGGTTTGAGCAGATGATGTTGCTGATGCAGCAGCAGCACCAGTAGCTCATGACAGTCTTATCTCAGGGTGGCAGTGCGGCTCCACCTCCACCACCTACACGCCCAGCCGAGACTGTTGAGCCTCCTGCTCAGGCTGAGGTCGAACCTCTGCCTTCACCTTTGCGTACCATATTGGAGATGCTGGTACGCGTGGATTACTCGAGCGATTTCAGCGCTTGAGGCCTCCCACATTTACGGGTTCTCATAGACCCGAGGAGGCTGAGTACTGGCTTGACCGCATCTCTAAGATGCTACGGATGCTCCACTGTACGGAGCAGGAGCAGGTCGAGTTGGCCACCTTCATGTTTGAGAAGGAGGCCAGTCTATGGTGGGATAGTGTGCTGCGTTCTGTCGCAGTAGGGTATGTGTGGACGTGGACAGCTTTTGAGTTCAGGTTCCACGAGAAGTACTACCCGCAGACGTACAGGCATGAGCGGGAGAACGAGTTTCTACGCTCAGGCAGGGAGGCATGTCAGTCACTGAGTACGAGCACCGCTTCACAGAGTTGGGCCGCTATGTGCCGACTATACTCGCAGATGAGCAGATGCGGATTCGACGTTTTTCTGAGGGGTTGCGACCGGACATTCGGTCGAAGATGTGCTGCGTTACTATACCGTCCTATGCCGATCTGGTACACATGTCGATGAGGGCCGAGCAGGACGTTGATCGACTGGCACGTTCCCGCGGTACTGTGGTTAGGAGACCACGGCCAGATGTGCAGAGCAGGCCGTTCCTCGGTAAGAGGCCTCGTGCTGATTCACCGCCCAGGAATGCAGCGCCAGTATTCCCGATGCGGTGCCCAGGTGTGACCTGCACATACTGTGGGAAATCGGGTCACACAGTCGAGAGCTGCTTCGGTCGGATAAGGGATAACGGTTTTTCACCACCGCAGAGGATAGATCGCCCACGTCCTCAGGCCTTGACAGCCCCACCTCTGCGGGCTGCCCCAGCTCATCCATCATTCAGGCCTCCTGCATCATGCTTCAGGCCGCCTCAACGGCCCATGGTTCCACAGCCGAACCGCCAGCAGCAGGCACGTGTACATGCTCTCACGACAGAGGAGACAGAGGCAGGACCTTCAGCACCTATGGCCTTTGAGGTCACTGCGCATGTTCGAGGTATTCCAGTTTTCTTGTTGGTGGACACAGGGTCCACTACCTCCATCATTTCATGCTCGATGGTTAAGCGCCTAGCTTTGCATGCGACTCCTACGAAGGGATTGCGTCTTACTACGACTACGGGGACCTTTTTAGATGTCACATGGATGTGTGAGGCATGTTCGGTAGACTTGGGTAGCAGGACAGTGTTGGTTGACTTCATCATCGCTCCATTGTGGCACTATGATATGATTCTCGGTATGGATTGGCTCACGGAGTGGAGGGCAGAGATTGATTGCGACAGTCGGGTCGTGACAGCCTATAGACCTGACGGCACAGCTTTCACATTCCCCGTGCAGGTCAGTTTACCCTATCGCATCGAGTGCTACACTACTCTGTTGGAGCATGTTGATGGGCCGACGCTAGGAAACACACCAGTAGTCAGAGATTTTGCGGGTGTGTTTGCGACGATCCCGGGATTGCCCCCACGGTGGGAAATCGACTTCACTATTGACCTTACGCCTGGTGCGACACCTATCTCGTTGCTGACTTATCGCATGCCTCCATGTGAGATGGAGGAGCTGAGGGAACAGATCGACGAATTGCTTGAGAAGGGCTTCATTCGACCTAGTGTGTCTCCTTGGGGTGCACCCGTGTTGTTTGTGAAGAAGAAGGATGGTTCACTGCGATGGTGTATTGATTACCGCAGGTTGAACCAGGTAACGGTGAAGAACAAGTATCCATTGCCCAGGATAGACGACCTATTGATCAGCTGAGAGGAGTACAGTACTTCTCGAAGATTGATCTGCAGTCGGGGTATCATCAGTTACGGTCAGGGATGAGGACGTGCAGAAGACAGCTTTCAGGACCTGTTTTGGGCACTACGAGTTCCTCGTGATGTCCGTTCGGCCTTACGAACGCACCGGCCGTGTTCATGGACCTGATGAACAAGGTATTTCGGCCGTTCCTTTACCGATTCATCATCGTATTCATAGATGACATCCTGATATACTCCACGAGTCGGGAGGAGCATGAGGAGCACCAGAGAGCCGTGTTTGATACCTTGAGGAAGAATCAGCTATATGCGCAGTATAAGAAGTGTGACTTCTGGAAGGAGGAAGTCAAATTCCTTGGACATGTGGTGTCCAAGGATGGGATAGCAGTGGACCTTGCTAAGGTAGCCGCGGTTCAGGATTGGCAGCAGCCTG
This sequence comes from Magnolia officinalis, assembly GCA_021015155.1. Lineage (NCBI taxonomy): Eukaryota > Viridiplantae > Streptophyta > Magnoliopsida > Magnoliales > Magnoliaceae > Magnolia > Magnolia officinalis. Next base: position 28,624 of record JAJHSJ010001735.1, on the reverse strand, counting down.
GCTCGGTTACCGAGGTGAGGAGTTTTCTGGGCCTAGCAGGATACTATCGACGCTTCATTCGAGACTTCTCGAAGATTGCCAGGCCGTTGACACGAAAGGACCTGAAGTTCACCTGGAATGAGAAGGCGGAAGCAGCTTTTAAGGAGCTGAAGGATAGGTTGACATCCGCCCCTGTGCTAGTATTGCCAGAGCAAGGGGTTAAGTACACGATATATATTGACGCGTCTCGCGTTGGTTTGGGTTGTGTCCTTATGCAGAAGGACAGGGTGATTTCGTATGCCTCGAGACAATTAAGGAAGCATGAGGAGAATTACCCTACACATGACCTTGAGTTGACAGCTGTCATCTTTGCATTGAAGCTCTGGAGACATTACCTCTACGGAGAGGAGTTCGAGCTTTTCTGCGACCACAAGAGCCTTAAGTATATATTCACGCAGCGCGATTTGAATATGAGACAGCGCCGATGGATGGAGACCTTGAAGGACTTAAGTTCGAGGTTTCCTACCATCCTGGCAAGGCGAACCTTGTGGCAGACGCGTTGAGCCGCAAGAAGGCAATAGCATTTGCGGCTCCGTTGATGATAGCTGAATGGGACATGGTTGAGTTCGTGCGGAACTTTGAGCATAAACTCACCATGGAGGAACCATTCAAGTGTGTCGCACACATCCGGGTGTGACCACTTATTGATGATCAGATTATTGAGGCCCAGAAGGGCGATGCGCATTCGATTGAGCTTCGGGAGCAGGCTAGCAATGACGAGGACTCCGAGTGGAGAGTCGGTACAGATGGGGGTCTATGATTCCGTGGCCGCCTATGCGTTCCTGATGTGCCTGACTTGAGACGAGCTTCTCGAGTCTGCCCATAACTCGAAGCTTGCGATGCATCCTGGTAGCACGAAGATGTACCAGGATATGAGACGGACGTATTGGTGGGATAACATGAAAGCCCACATCGCTGAGTATGTGTCACGATGTTTGACGTGCCAGCAGGTCAAGGCAGAACATCGCCGACCTCCTGGACTGCTTCAGCCCATGCCCATAGCAGAGTGGAAGTGGGATTTCATCTTCATGGATTTCATATCAGGGTTGCCGAAGACGAGGAAGGGACACGATTCCATTTGGGTGATTGTGGACCGGTTGACCAAATCTGCCCATTTCCTCCCTATCAGAGTTACGAACTCTACAGACGAGCTGGCTAGGTTGTACATCAGAGAGATCGTCCGTCTGCACGGAGTTCCTTTAGAGATCGTGTTGGACAGAGACACTCGGTTCACATCTATCTTCTGGACTCATATCCAGGAGGCGATGGGTGTGAAGTTGAAGTTCAGTACGGCGTTTCATCCTCAGACTGATGGGCAGACAGAGAGGGTGAATCAGATTCTGGAGGATATGTTGCGGGCATGTGTGTTGGACTTCAAGGACAGTTGGGATGACTGTCTTCCGTACGCAGAGTTTGCCTACAACAATAGCTTCCAGGCAACTATTGGCATGACGCCATATGAGGCTCTATATGGTCGTCCTTGTAGAGCACCGCATTGTTGGGCTGAGGTTGGCGAGCGTAGTTGATTGGCCCGGAGTTGGTTACAGACGACTACAGAGAAGGTCGACATTATCAGGCATCGATTCTACAGCGCAGAGCAGGCAGAAGAGTTACGCCGATACGAGGCGGCGACCGCTTGAGTTCGAGGTCGGGGATCATGTGTTCCTCCGAGTTTCCCCTATGAAGGGAGTCCTTCAGTTTGGGAAGAAGGGGAAGCTCACACCGAGGTTTATCGGTCTATTCAGATACTGGATCGAGTGGGTGATATGGCGTATCGTCTCGCTTTGCCCACACCACTTGCGTCTGTACACAACGTATTTCATGTATCTATGCTGAAGAAGTACGTTCCTGATCCTTCGCATATCATCAGATGGGAGCAGGTACAGCTGAGCGAGGATGCTACGTATAAGTTGCGCCTGACACGTATCCTTGACAGGAAGGAGCAGGTACTGTGAGCAAGGTCATCCCACTTGTGAAGGTACTATGGACACATCATTCCGAGGAGGAAGCTACTTGGGAGACTGAGGCCGAGGTCAGGAAGAACTACCCTCAGATTCTCGAGGAATACGAAAAGGTATAAATTTCGAGGACGAAATTTTTGTTTAAGGGGGGTAGATTGTAACGACCCGTAAATTTCCGTACTTTGGCTCGAGTACCATCTCGACCAAGAAATCAATTAGGATTAAATCCTTTACAAATTTAACAAAGTTAACTAAATGCAAACTCGATTAGCCATGAAATCCGTTGGGATCGCTTTAAATACGATCTGCAAGACCCAAAACTTGCAAAATCAGTGACTCTAGGTTACCCTAAAGTTTAGAACCAAACTCATTACCCGGCTGCTCCCGGGAATGAAATGGAGTTTGTATTAGGTCTAGACCATGCATCGGAAGTCCGATTAACACGAACTTAAGGATCTAGGACCGCCTCACTGGGCTTGACAATCATCTCGAAAATCAGGTCCAGCCGATGTCCCACGGCCATTCGTTGGATCCGGAGCGAGGGAGTGTGAAAAAACACTATTCCCTTTACAAAATAAATATCTGGAATAGTGATCTGGCACCATTCGCTTGCGCATCAGTGTTAAGCAACCAGACCGTCAGAATCAGACCAAATTACACCCTCGGATCAGGAAAAATTTCAGAAACATTTACATGTACTTGAAATTTCGAATCGTGGCCCACTGACCGTTGAACTAAAAGTGGTCCGCCATTTACGATCTGCGATTCCGACTGGAATGAAAACTCAGGGGATCATGGATCCGGTGATGGTGAGCTTAAGTCCGATCGCACGCGGAAAAGGGGCCGCCAGAAGTACCCTTTTTAGACGGAACTGGCCCGTTTTGGATATAACCTAAGTATACCTTGACTTAAGGTCTATTTCGGTTATGTTCTAACCTATATAAGGACCTTAAACCCTCCCCTATTCAGCCCATACGAATTTGGGAGAAAACCCTAGCAAGGAGAGAGAGAGAGAAAAGAGAGAGAAAGTGAGAGAGAAGTGGGAGATCTTCCTGCCCTTTTTCCCTGCCATTCTACAAGTCACACCGCCCTATTCTAGGCACTTTTCCGGCGTTCCCGACGTCACTTATAGGTAAGAAAACCCTAACCCTAAACTGATCTAAGGTTGGGAGAGTTCCAAGTGATGAAATAGCTAACCTATTTCCTTCCCTAGGTTGCCTAGTTGCGGTACACGGAAGCTAGACAAATCTAGCGGGTTCCTTACGCTCCAACGGCTTAAAGGTGAGGACTTTAGGTGTATAGGTTATGGTTTTCAAAGCTTTCAATGCCGGTTAATGATTTATTCATGACATGGGTGCTATTTCACATGCAAATAGTGTCGTCTGTTTCCTGTTTCAGTTAGAGATGAACTATATAGGATTTCGCCTAATCTATGTGTATGTTGAAATATTTGAAAATGTTTGGAATTTGGAATTGTGCTTAACATGTTTATTTGTCGTAAATATATGCCTAATACATGTGTAACAACTCCTTAGCGAAAGGACTTGTCCTAAATCACTCCATGGCAAAAACACACTATATATGTTAAAAGTGTGTAGCCCAAGTGTTTGTGAAAATGTTTCAATGTATATGGAACTTGTATCCATGCATGCCATGATCATTCATCATGGGTACAAGTACACGGTAGACGAGGCAGCCCTCTAGTGGAAGGATTTGGTCTAACACATGTACGATGTATCATACATTACGTGATATGATGTATGTAATCTATGTGTTTGTAAAAATGGTTGAATGTGCTAGTGAGCATCTAGCACACTTGTATGTGGATCGAGATACAAATCTCGATCACTTTAATGGTGTGAATGATTTCCTACATGTATGCTTCCTTGTAAATCCGGTTTAATTATGCATGAATTGTGTTATGAAATCATGTTTGTATGGAAATATGTTTGACTTTAGATTTCTGTTTCATAACATGCTTAGGTTCTTGAAATTCTTATATTATGGAATTCATTATAGTGTGATGTCTCATATGATTACATGATTCAATTGCTTGGGATTGGGGCTATGAGTTAGTCCAGGCAGTCGGTAATGGAATGGAATTCGTGGTTGAGATTCTTTCACCACGTAGGACATGTTAGGCGAACCCGAGTCGTGCATCGGTTGGCGGCAGTGGTTAGGCCACGCGAAGCACTTACGCTTCATGTCGTTTAATGGATCGTGCGCTCGAGCTAGCCGAGCTCGTCAAGTAACCCGATCTGTCTTATGTATGTTCACCATGTTTGGTCGCCTCTGTTTGAACCTAGGGTACCAAACTTACCAATGGAATCCCGTTAACCATGGTACCTCGATCCGCTAAGACTCATGAGCCGGGCATGGTGGTATGGGACACCGTGGTCGAGCTGTCGGCCTACGCTAGGGTTTCGTGGTGTTGCGATTGCGTCAGCCCGAGCCTCCCCGTAGTGACCAATGAGCAAATAGACTCGTGAGCCGATTATGGTGGTATGGGACACTATATTCGAGCTGTCGGCCTACATTGATAAGGTGATGGGGGAGCGGTGCAACGATTGCGAGTAACAGCCCTGGCAGCCCTTTGTAGTGACCTCGAGCATACTCTGAGTCTACATGGAGGCGATGACCCTTCCGTAGCGACATGAGTACATACTAGGCCTGTATCAGCTTAGTGATGAACCGTTAAAAAGGTGATGGGGGAGTGGTGTAACGATTGCGCGTAACAGCCCTGGCAGCCTTTGCAGTGACCTAGAACTACACTTTGTATGAGATTACCTAGGATTGACGACCCTAGAATGGATCATGTTTGGGAATAATACAAGGGAGGTACCTTAGTTTCCCAATCCTGCTGTTTGAAATGGACTAATAACAACTCGGTAATCATGTTCATCATCGCACTGCATGTGCCTGGAAGATGTGGAGCACTGAGGAATGTATGCATGCCGCGGACGTAAGATGGTGTCGCATGAGGGAGAACGTCGGTGAGGGCATGCACGCATAACTGCATTTCATACTTGCATTAATAAGAGTCTTTAGGATTGTTTGTTTGTACTGCTTTATCATTACTGCTTGACTGAATTGATAACATGTTAACCCATGCTCTATTGTTCCACTGAGTTAGCTACTCACTCCCAAGTTACGGGACGGTGTTCTGGACACCCATCAGACCTGGACCTAGATGCAGGTATAGACGGGTCGACGGAGACTGAGCCTGATTTCGAGGATGATCAGGAGGAGTACTCATACATGCAGTACGCTGGTGGCTTCTTATAGGCTGGCCAGTGATCGCGGGACTTCGGGATCGATGTTTCCAGTTGTATATTTTAATATTTTGTTTTAGAAACAACACATGTATATGTATACTCAGTTAGTGTTCATACTCTGGAGGTTGAGATGGTTGTTAAACCTTACATACATTATATATGCATTTTCAGTCTTCTGCTTGCCTTTTTGAAATTGTTCTGGAGTATGAATTACTATTTTGGATTAATCTCATTCATGTTTATTGCACTAACACAATCAACATTCAATCATATTCATTTATGTTGCATAAGTGATGTTTTGGAACTCGGGAGTTGAGTTATGCTCGACTCCCGATTTTCAGTACGTTACACCTAGCGTCAATGATTCTACAAGTTTTGGGTCTTGCAGATCGTATTTAAAGTGGATCAAGCGGATTTCGTAGCTAATCTAGTTTAGCACTTAGTTAATTTTGTCTAATTCCTAAAGGATTTGATCCTGAGTGATTTCTGTCTGAGGTGGTACTCGGGTCTTTGTACGAAATTTTTCGAGATGTTACACTTGGTGACCCACATCATAGTGGGACTCATCATGATATATATATATATATATATATATATATATATATATATGTTGTATATTCATACTGTCCATTCATGTGGACCCCACGTGATGTACGTGTTAGAGGCCCATTGTGATGTATATGCGGCCCTTATACGAGGCCCATCGAGATGTATTTGAAGCCCATATGATGGGGCCCACTTGCCTTGTATTTAAGGCCCACGTGATGGGGCCCACCTGTTGAGTATATAAGGCCCACGAGTGAGGCCCATTGTAATGTATTGGGGTCTATGGATCGTAGCTAATTAAGATGTATTTCTGGCCCATATGTCATGGCCCATTGTGACGTATATTCGGCCCATGTGAGGTTGCCGATTGTGATGTAATCGAGGCCCATGTGATGCGGCCCACTTAATGTAATGAGGGTCCATTGATATATATTTGAGGCCCATGTGATGGGGCCCACCTGTTGAGTATTTACAGCCCATGGGTTGTGGTCCATATAATGTATTTGAGGCCCATGTGCAGGGTCCACCTATTGTGTATTTATGACCCATTTGGCAAGGCTCATTGATATGTATTTGTGGCCCGTTTGGTAAGGCCCATTGGTGCGGCCCGTGGATGCGGCCCACTTGATGTAATGCGACCTATTGTGATATATTTTCAGTCCATATGATGAGGCCGATGTGATGTATTTATGGCCCATGTGTCGAGGCCCATTGGTGCGGCCCAGGTGGTACGACCCATTGTGACGTATTCGAGGACCGTAGGACGTGGCTTGATATGATGTGTTGCAGCCCATTCAATAAGGCCCAATGTGATGTACATTAGGTCCTTGTGTGAGACCGTGGGCCCATTGTACGTTTGGCCCTATGTGGGCCACTCCTTGGGAGCAATGTTGGTTGGATGTCCACATTAATGGGCAGTGATGGTTAAATGTCCACATTGTGACCTTCCCTTAGGCCTGGTTATGTCTATTCTCATCATTCTCTGGTAGGTTAACCCAAATTGTTAGGCCCTATTGATATTGTTTGATCCATCATCGGCCGTCCATCTATGGACCCTGCCTTGCGCCGATTTTGATTGTCAAGGCCGATTGTATAGACCGATTCCGATTGTGAAGGCCGATTTTGATTGTCGAGTCCGATTCTGATTGTCGGGGTCAATTTCGATTGCCAAGGCCGATTGTCGAGACCCATGTGATGTATATGTGGCCCGTAGATGAGGCCCATTGTGATGTGTATTCAGCCTGTGTGATGTATAAGCGGCACGTGTTGAGGCCTAATGTGATATATATGCAGCCCATATTTGGGGCCCATTGTGATGTGCATTCAACCCGTGTTTAAGGCCTAGTATGATGAATTTGAGGTCTATGTGATGAGGCCCATTGTGATGCATTTGAGGGCCAGGCGATTGAGCCCGTTGTGATGAATATATTAGGCCCATGAGAGAGGCCCATCGTGATGTGTATTACGCTCTTCAGTGTAGCCCATGGTGTTGTATATTAGGCCCTTATATGAGGCCATGCGTCCACTGTATGTTAGGCTCTATGTGGGTCATTCCTTGGGGGCAATGTTGGTTAAATGTCCACATCGTCAAGGCCGATCATCGATGTCAGTTATTGATATTGATTATGAGTATGTAACAGCATAGCATCATGATACATGCCCATATGCATCATCTGCATGTTTGTTATGAGATGTGGTTGACCATTGCATATGTCATTGGGCAGGTTGTTATGAGACTCCTTGATAGGCAGAGGTTATCTCACATGAGCGCACAGTATGCGCAGGATTAAGGCATGATTGGATTGTGTGACTCATGCATCTTGCATTGTGATTACTGTACGCCCTAGTGACATCAAGGTCGTAGCCTCCACAGGCATATCGTGGATGGCCAGATGGGACACTGAAAATCTGTTCTAGCATTGGGCTGCCATAAATGGCTCTGGGTGAAAATTCTTAAACCCTCTTGGTACCAGAGGATGCCCCAACGTTGAGACCGAGTGAATATAAATGAGCGCATGAGGGCCGAATACCAGGAGGCCACGCCTCTCACTGTATCGTGGTCGGTTGGGACGGGGTGTAGCCTTACCCGCCCGAGGGTAGGGGGCATTGCTAGGCTGAATTTGACCAACTCGTGAATGAGTCCGCTATCGACGTGCCTGATAGATATTGGCTGACTACTTGCCAAGCGGATGGTGAGGTCTCTTCCACTTACATGGTCGTGCGTCAGTGGGCGGCGATTTGCATGTAGAGTGTACTAAACCCCAGTGATGATCCTAAAGAAGAACCGTACTAATATGTGGACTTGTTGAGCAGGAGTTACATACTCATTCATTCATTCATTCACTATCTACTCGGGCTAGTGGTGCACAACTATTTGCTACGTGTACCTTCGCAATGGCCAGGATTTCGGTTGGGGCACACTACTAACTTGAGATCAGGAGTTTACCGCATCGAGTCTGACTATCCGAATTTAGGTATGGGACTGGTTTAGATAGAAGTCCCTTGTGATGGACCCCATAGCCTGCGATACTATGTACTATCATCTCAACTTCACACTCCAGCATGGTCATTCCATTTACACCACATATTGCATTACATCTGCGGCGTATGGCATTTTGGGTTACTGTGTCTCTGCATTTATATGGTCTAGATACGGCTGACGTTATTCATGAACTCATCAGGAATTGCATATTGCATCGCATCCTCGACATCTGATATTTGGCTCTTTATGACTCCTCATTTGCATAGTTGTCCTATATTACGTATTCTGATATTGATTAACCCATGAACTTGTCCGTATTTCCTCTTACTCTGTTATCGTATGATTTATGATCTTGTCAGTATTTCTGTTTACTCTGATAATTCCTACTCTTGTCAGTATTTCTGCTTACTCTGATAATTCATGATCTTGTCAACATTTCTGTTTATTTCGAGTGTTGAGCTTGGAGCGTTCAGCGATCTTCTGGAGCTTAATTTTCAATTTATGTATTCTCCTTTCAGCATTGTACTCAAATGATTATATTAGTGGATATGTGTTGATGATGTTGCCTTTATGAATTGGGTAATCTTGTGGTTATGCTTATTATAAGTTAAATGTACATTAAAAAAATCCGCCTTGTAGGATCCCAGATCAGAATCTGGCGTATGGACGGTAGGAACCAAGAATGGGGTACTACGGAGGCTGTCGGCACCGGATTCGGCGATCGGGATTCCTGTGAATCCGATTTCTGGGTTTGGGGCGTGACACATAATATGCGGCCCATAACTTAAGATGTACATATCGAAATTATGCATGAGACGCGACGTTGGAACCACAGCGCCGATGCGGTCAAAATGTCATAGGTTTCAAGTCGATCTAGGTCCAGTCTATATGACAGGACTTAAGGATGACCGCAAATGGAATCCCAGGTCGTGGGTCACTGGGATTCGACCGGTAGGACCGCGGGACCTAAAGGAACGAAATAGATACTCAGGTAGGATCCTACAGAATGTTGTTTCTTGATAAGAACATTGCTAGGAAAACTTTTGAGTTAAACCAAAAAGTCCTTTGTATAACTCGATAATTCATCTTTTTTCCTGATAAACTAAGATCTCGTTGTGCTAGCCCCTTTAAAGTCAAAGTTGTTTATCCTTATGGGGCTATCAAAATAGAAAATTCGGTGAATAGTAACATTTTCGAAGTGAACGGTCACCATCATAAACCATTTGTTGAGAAATTCAATTCAGAGGATATGTTCATCCCTCTGAATGATCTTGTCTATTAGGACTAACCTTCTAGTCTGATGGAGGTCCTTCTATCTATTTACGATTTTATTAGGATGATGTTAAAATAGTTTAGGTTTGTTTTAATTTATTTTTGTCTAGTGAAAACTCCTTTAGATGGTGGAGACTTCATGCTATCCCATTGATCTTCTTCAAGTACTCTATCTTACTCATTCCTCTTTTATTTTCGTTATCTCATGTTATGTTACATTACATATTTTTTACATTGAGAACAATATAGATTTTAGGTTGGGGTGAGATTAAATGGATCTAATTAGTATTTTCTTAGTTTTTGAGCAAAATAAATAAATAAATTTTTTAATTTTTAGATTTTAAAACTCTTTTTGAAGAATAATATGTGTATCCGAATATATTTGAGAGTAAGATGATGAGATATAAAATAATTTTTGAAAGTCTAGAGTTTAGTTGATTAGTAAATTTTTGAATAAAATTCTTTTAATAACTTGATTAATAGGAAAATTTAAACATCAATTAAGTCCAGTTCACAATTCATATCCAACTCATATTTTATAAAGTTAACTTGAACTTCTAGTGTTTAGCATGATGATTACTCAAGAGTGCTAGGAACCAAGTTTGGAGATCCTTATCTACCTTGGTATGAAAAGAAGAAAAAGACAGCTAAAAAATAGTTTGAATCTAAAATGGCTATCTATTGCATGTGCCTAAATGTAAAAATAATGAAGAAAAGAAAGAAAGAAAGAAAAGATGATAATGTGAAAGTTGTCGATGAAAAATATTAAAAGCTGGAAAAATAAGTGAAAAGGGAGATGGGTTCGGAATCAATATCTTGTGTTAGTCTGATCACTTTTAATTAATCATCATAATTAACATTATGGAGAGAAGGCTGACTCTTATAGATTACAAATTGAAATTCACTGAGCACACTAGGAAACTTGATGTTTAATTGGATTATATTAATTAATTCATGAAGGATAATTTACTTTGATGGCTTACTAGTGATATCAGGTTCTATACTGATGATATTCCATCCGTGTATATTTGATTTTTACTTACATATATAAGATTGCACAAAATGTTGTTTTTCAGAGAGAGGTTTGAAATTTGGGTTTTGAACATTAGTTTTTCATATGTTTTGTTCGGGACTAGCAAAATACTGGTTGAGGGGGTATGTTGAGTGTGAAATACTATATATTTTTCCCTTATTGTGCATTGGTTTTATATATATAGATGCACTTAATTGATTTAATTACATATGTTTTGCTATGCGTGGTGATTTGGAGCGCTAAGATGAAAAGAACGATTAATGAGAAGATTTAATGCTCAAAGAACGACTAAGTAAAGAATTGGAGATTTGGAGGTGATTAATGAAGATTTCAAGTGCCAAAGATCCATGAAAACCAGGTGCAAAAGATAGAGAGAGAGAGAAAAAAAAAAAAGGCTAGCAAAATCACAAAGTACATCAACAGAAATAACAGACTATTCGGTCCCACCTGAGGTTGGTTTGGTCTGACCGATGTGCAGTTTAGTAAGAAATTGTGATTTTTAGATGAAATTCAGCTTGACACTTAGGTGCGACCAAAACCATGTTTGGTGCCACTGAAGGGAAGTTCAGTGGAATCCGAGGGAAATAGAGACTTCAGATCTATTTTACACACTTATGTTACGACCAAAGTCAGTTTCAAGTCGGTGTTAGTTTTTCCTATTTGAATGGGTGATTCTAGCATTCTTAGACAGGAATTAGGGAAGAAGAGAAAGAGCAAGGAGTCGTGAGCTTCTACGAAGTCCTTCTTCTTCTTCAATTATTTGGTTCTTCTTCAGTTGTTATGTTTTTGTTTGAGTTTAGTTCAATCATGTCTATGATTGGTTAAATCTCTTAGCTAGGACTAAGAAGTAAAGCTTGTAGTGATCTTTAATGTATTAAGTTTACTTTAATTCAAGTTAATTGGTTTGATTGTTGAACAATTCATTGATATTTAGTTTGAATGAAAATATATTTTTAGTTTACTTTGATTCATTGTCGACTTCAGGAACATTGTATGCTTAGGAAAGCTAAGAGTGATTGCTTATCTATTTTGTAAGAGATTGATCTGTAAATACCATTAATCTATCGTAGACTAATGGCATGATAAATGCTTTAAATTACCTGCGATCAATACTTTGATGATTTATGTGAGAACCAAATCAATTGAAGTTCAAATCTATTTTAATTTATAAATGATGATTTAACAGCTCTATTATCCGACTGGATAAGATAGGACTATAGGTTCTAGTTAAGTAATCTAATTGAATCAAGTGAATAAAATATTAAAAATGGCTACAAGTGAAACCTTGGCCCTTTAGTGATTTATCTCAATTGATTTCCTTTTTTACCTTACTCAATTACATCATTACTTCTTAAATCAAATTCTATAAGTTAGTTTTAGTTCTAGTTCTAGTCCTAAAGTGTTCCAAAAAACACACAATTATAAGTCCCTATGGGTACGACCTAGGTCTCATCGAGTTGTTACTATATTGCAACCCTGCACTTAGGGTTTGTTCTGATTAATGGCTATAAGATGGAATAAATAAATGGTTTGGATTCCTAAATGGGCTAACCCAAATGGACATTTGTAGAGATGGATTGAAGATTGAACGGTTGGGGTTTGACGTACATGAATTAATGACTGAATTCATATGATCAATGGCCGATATTGGGGGTTTTATACACGGGAGTTGATGGATGAATTTGGACGTTGTTGGTCACTAAACAATAGTACGGATGGATTGATTTCTATGGTAAAATCAATTGTTATTAATGGGCAGGTTTGGGTGTACTTTGATGGTCACAAACGGATGGGTTTGGGAGAAACATTTACAATTACAAGTGGGTAGATTTTTTGTGTTGATTCATGGTTAATATTAGAAAGTTTTGATGTGTGGATCAAGGGTCCAAATTAGGTATATTAGATGCACAAATCAATGGCCTAAGATTAATGGATTTAACATGCACTTTAATAGTTCAAGTTGTCCAAATTTTTCATGAAATCAATGGTCACACATGGGCTGATTTAAGGTACAATTCAAGGGTCATACATGAACAAGTTTTGTCCAAATTCAATGTTTTAAAAGTGGGCTGATTTGGTACAATGCAAAATCAACGGTTATAATTGGATACGTTCAACACTCACATTAACTTATCCTATTTGAATAGGTTTACAACATGGATTAACAGTCCTAATTCGATAGATTTGATGGATGGATCTATGGTCACAATTGAACAAATATAATATACAATCTAACAGTCACAATTAGGCTAATTTAGTGCTTAGATCTATAATCATATGTGGGTTAATTTGCTACTTACTATTCAATAGTTAAAACTAAGCAGATCTAACACACATATCAACAATTACATCTTAGACAAATTTAATACAAAAATAATGATCAAGATTAGGTAGTTTCAATAATAATAAAATCAATGATCATCTTTGTATGGATCAATGGATGCATAGTTGGTCATGTATGCACGTATGCATGCATGTATGGTTGGATGAATATGTATGCATGTATGTAGGGATGGATGATGGATGGATGGATACATGTATAGTTGGTGAATGCGAGGGTACATGTATGTGTGTACATGAATGGGTATAATAACCCAAGGTTATTATTACAATCATGACATTTATTTAGATTAGATTTGAAACAACAGAAATAGGTGGGGTGATTGAGTCCACAGGGTTGAAAGTCCTTAAAGCATAAATAAGTAGGGTGATTGAGACCCTTAGGTTAAAAGTTCCAGAAGCCCAATTGATACCATTGTTGGAATTTTTGGCCTGCGGAATCACACAGATCTAGATCTAGGATAGCAATCCAATGGCACCAAGCACAAAAAAAAAAAAAAAAAAAAAAAAAAAAAAAGAGAACACACAGATTTAACGTGGAAAACCCTTGCGGGAAAAAACCACGGCACAAAGCGACAGATCACTACTATGAAAGCATCAATTACAAAGAGAAAGGACTTACCCGATTCGAACAACCTCGAATCTCACCCTTGCTACACCCTTTGATAACCCTAGAACCCTTTAGAATACCTTTAGGAAGTCTTGGAATAATATTAGATAGCCCTAGGGACCCCAATTTATAGTTTTGACAACTTCCCTTTCGTATCCCAGTTGTGAAAGGACTTGCGTCACAAAATCCGCGAAACTCCTTTCGCATCCCAGTTGCGAAAGGACTTGCGACACGAAATCCGCGAAACTCTTTTCCGCATCCCAGTTGCGAAAGGACTCAGATTTAAGACATCTCGCAACAATCTCCACCATGTCTTCAATCTTCAACCGTGTAACTTCTTGACCTCTTCTCTTATTTCTGCATCACATCATAGCTCAAGATCACATTGGCCAACCAGCGCCAATCACGGATTTGATAGATACCTGCTATACCGTCGGCACGAATATCTCTGAGTAGCCGATCTCTTCTCTCTGAGAATAACCCCTCGCTACTAACCTCGCCCCGTATTTATACTGTATCTTCCTAAAGGTCCACCTGCATCCAACCGCTCACCGGCCCACTGGAAGCTCCACTCGCTCCCATATGTCGGTCTGGTACAACGAATCCATCACATCGCCCATAGTCACCTTCTACTTCTCAGCACTAGGCTCACTTAGAGCCATCAGAATAGAAGATGAATCCTCTGTGATATTAGAGTCGTCCATGTACCACGCCGATATCCTGCGATCATGCCGTATGATTCTTCACACAGGTGGCTGCTCCACCTGCTCTGTATCCCTGTCCGCACGTCTCAGCCTTCCTGCCCTGCCCGCCCATGTGGCTTTGCCCATCATACCACACACGTGCAGAGGTGGAATCCGCTACATCCACTGTAGCTCCACCTTTTGAAGTGCTCCCGATCAACCTGTAAACATGATCGAGTCGTTACGCTTTCATGATTACCCTTGCCCCCTTAGATACTTTAAGAGCACCATCAATACATGTGTACTTGCATCCTTTTACCTCAAGTACACCAAGAGAAATCAGATTATACTTCAAATCAGGAACGTGCCTCACATCTGTCAAGGTATGCTCCACCCCATCAAACATCCTGATGTGCACCGTACCAACAACCACAACATTACAGGCAAAGCCATTGCCCATAAACACCTGTCTACCATCGCACTCCTGTAGCCGGTGAACCAACTTCGATGAGGAGTCATGTAAAAAGATGCCCCTGTGTCTAGCATCCACTCGTCCTTACGATCATCGTATGACCGTCTGAGCGAAGACACAGACAAAACATCACCATCACATCCACTCAATTCATCTGACGTGGCAGTGTTAGCCTCCCTGCATGAAGCCTCAGAATCTTCCCTCTTAGATTTAGGATTTTCACAATCCCTCTTCACATGTCCTTCCTTCCCACAATTCCAGCACTTTACCTTTCCTTTGCCCTTGCCCTTGGATTTGGATCTAAAACCTAAAGAACCTGTACCTTGTTCAGAATTCCTACCCACTGTAAACAGTGCATCAGAAGATGTCCCCATGTTGCTGTCTAGCTATCTCATAGCCTTCCCTTGAAGGGCTGAGATAACAGTGTCGATACTCAGGGTTTTATTCATGCTGCACATAGTGTCCTTGAATGACTCATAGGACGCCGGGAGAGAATTCAGCAACATACATGCTTGTTCTTCATCTTTCATCACTTCCTCCATATCCAGCAATTTGCAAACCAATTTATTAAAGTTGCTGATGTGAGCCTCCAGATCTCCACCCTCTGCCATCTTGAAGTTATACCACTGCCGCTTCAAGTGTAGGCGATTTTCAGAGGATTTCTTCGCATAGACATCCTTTAACTTCGCCCATAACTTAGCCACAGTTTTCTCCCTCATGATGTTGTAGAGAACCTCATCCGTGAGACATAAACGGATCGATGATAAAGCCTTCTTATCAAGAGTATTCCAATCACCATCAGTCATAGTAGATTTTCGGTCCTCAAGAGCACCATCTTCGCCTTGTTTGATTAAGGAACTCATCATCTGGATCTTCCATAACTCAAAATTATTTTTCCCTGAGTACTTCTCAATCTCATACCTGACGCTCGCCATTATTACTAATCCCTCAGATTCAGATCTGTGCCCCAACCGAACTCAAGCTCTGATACCATTTGTTGGGATTTTTGGCCTGCGGAATCACACAGATCTAGATCTAGGATAGCAATCCAATGGCACCAAGCACACAAAAAAAAAAAGAAAATACACAGATTTAACGTGGAAAACCCTTGTGGGAAAAAACCACGGCACAAAGCGACAGATCACTACTATGAAAGCATCAATTACAAAGAGAAAGGACTTACCCGATTCGAACAACCTCGAATCTCACCCTTGCTACACCCTTTGATAACCCTATAACCCTTTAAAATATCTTTAGGAAGTCTTGGAATAATATTAGAATAGCCCTAGGGACCCCAATTTATAGTTTTGGCAACTTTCCTTTCGTATCCCAGTTGCGAAAGGACTTGCGTCACAAAATCCGCGAAACTCCTTTCGCATCCCAGTTGCGAAAGGACTTGCAACACGAAATCCGCGAAACTCCTTTCCGCATCCCAGTTGCGAAAGGACTCAGATTTAAGACATCTCGCAACAACCATTTGGAATCTCTATTGTCTAGCGAGGTCGGTGAGCATCATTGATTTGCAACAGGTTCCCATCGATAGGTGTTGGATAGAGTAGAGGTTCGACCAACCTACGTTATACAACTAAGTTCCCATTATCTTGGTCGGGCTACCGAGCATGGATGATTTGCAACAGGTTCCTATCAATAAGTGTCGGATGGGGTTTAGGGAGAATGTTGGCCGACTGGTGTGAAACGAACATGATGTTCGAAGGATGAACCATACTAATTGTGGCAGTTACTTCATGCGTAGCTTGTATATTCATTCATCTTTTTATCTCATACAATTTTATATTGTAATATTCAATTATTTAACCTTTGAATTTCAAGCGCTACACAGGAATTTATAATGTTTTAATAAACCAAATTTACTCAAGATAAATATATTTTAGAACTTCATTATTCAATCTTTTATTTCAAGCTTTGCGTAGGGATTTGCAATTTTTTGATAAATATGTTTTCTTTGATTTTGAGCACGATTTCTTTCAAAACCTATGCGAGGTTTACTCACTAGGCTTCATAGCTTACCTTTTTGGGATTTTAAATTTTAGGATTGGGATCTTAAGGAAGTGCGTGAAGGAAAAATGATTAGCTACCTTTATTTTTGTTTTAGATTTAGTTTCCTTTAAAGTTTAAAATTTATTTTTAAAGGACTTAAAGTGGTAGATTATATATTTTTTGGATCATGATGGTGATGATTTAATATTTTGAAATGCAATTATTTTATTTTAGTTAATGATTATTAGATTAATTTTAAGAAAGTATATATTTTATGAATTGGTATGATGTGAGTGTATGTGGATTATGAGATGTATGTGTGCAATATATAAGTTATGTCCTCGGATGCGACATTTTTGGGGCGTGACAATGGAATTACCCTAATGCAACTAAATACAACTGGGAGCATTATAACATAATACTGATCAAGAGCATTGGAGCATTTCACTAAAGAAAGAGCTTTGTCTCTATGCTTGCTAATGTCCCATCCAATTACTCTATTCTTATTATCTCCAAGATTGAGTTAGCATTGCTCCTTGGCCTACGGTGTGGCTCTTTCCTTGACTCGGGATATGTGTTTCTGTTTTTTTTTTGTTTTTTTTTTCTCTCTTTCTTTCCTATTCCTTGGCCCATGGTGTGTGCCCTTTCTTGCATTTTTTGGGCCTCATGCCCTTCTGGAGGAAATAAAAAGTCTTCTTTAAATATTAAAACTTTTATGATTTAACTTTATTACTTGGACCATGGAATGCTTTTTTAACCATTATTTTATGGGTCATTTCTCTAAAGTTTAGGATCTTCTAATCCTAAATATTTTCTAAGCAATGATCATCACATGTATATGTCACCAAATCAATGGTTTGGATCATCAAACATGACCCTAGATCTAATGTTTATAGGCCTTATATGTCTTGCATTAATGTGTCCTAATATGTGGGGACTATAGTTATCAAATCTAGCTAGGTTGTTTTCGGTGATCCAAACCATTTACTTGATGGATCTCAACTTTGATTGGGGATATCCAATAATTAAACTCATGTATTAGAATATTTCAACAGTTTTAGCTCATTTGCTTCAAATCTAGATCATCTCTTTAGCCATTGTTAATTTTGTGGGTATAAAAGAAATTTAGAATCTTCTACTCCAAAATAATTTTCTAGGCAACAACTATCATCAATGTATATCTCATCAATCAGTAAATTTAATCACAAACAAGGTTTAATATATTATTTGATAATTAGAGTGAAGCAGGGCCATAAGACTCCACATGATTGATGAAAATGTGAAAGCAAATTTACAAACTATGATCATGAAGCTATAATAATCAAAATCTAGGCCATTTTCATTGACCCAGATAATTTACTTGATGGGTCTCACCTTTGATTGGAGATATCCAATGATGAAACTCTCATTTTAGAATATTTCAATACTTTTAACTCTTTTCTTTCAAATATGAACCATCTCTTTAGCCATTGATCGATGGTAGGATCTTATGCCCTTGAAGATTTTTCTAGGCATCCACTGTCATCAATGTGTGTTTGTTCAATCAATAATTTTGACCATAGACAAGGATTGATGATCTCTGGGGCAATCAACTCCATATCAATGTTTAAAATCCAAAAGCTAACTTTGCAAACCGTACGTGATCTCAGGACTATAGGAATCAAATCTACCTCATTTTTAGTGATCAAACCATTTATTTGATGGGTCTCACCGTTAATGAAACTCTAGTATTAGAATGTGCCAATATTTTTAAATCTTTTCCTTTCAATACGGACTATCTCTTTAACTATTGTTTTGTGAGCCATTGGTAAAAAATATAGGATCTTTTAACTTGGAAGAATTTTCTAGACAGCTAATATCTTCGATGTGCATCTCGTCAATAATAATTTTGATCACAAACAAGGTTTGATTTATCACCAATACAATTCTAGCTATCAAGGTCATATGTGTTAATATGAATGGAATCGATGGTGAACATGCGAAAGCCAATTTGTAAATGATGATCACAACCATGAATGTGAGTCCAATGGTTGTGGTCATGACAGATCCGATAGTAAGACCTCAAAATGTATCCTATGAAATCTTTATAATAAGGACACCTGTTCGGTTAAGGGGTCACCCCGTCTTTGAAGGGATAGTAAGCTATCATCTTTGTTGAAACTTTGATCACACCTGGCAAATGTGAATTCGAGTAACCCAAGGTTTGGTGAGGCCCACTACCATATCCTTGTCACATTCGCTCCATTTCCATCAGTTTTGCTAACTCATGGTAGGATGTGAGCCCAAAAATTAAGGGATTGTTTGGGTGCTTGTCAACTCTTAAAAGTGATAATATGATTACAGTCAATTGAATTACATGGGCTGTTTTGATGAGAGTTTTGATGAGTGTATTAGCTCGTAATAGGATTATAGGCTGTCATCAGATTATAGCTTTTAGCTGTAATATGACACATGACAAAAGGGCATGTTCAGATTACATTACAAGTAAAACAAATTATAGGCAATGGGTCTATTTTTTGAAACTTTTTGATGCAGGGAGAATTAGGGTGCTACTTTGGCATTCCCACCCTCCCTTATAACACGTAGGCCCACTGTATCCTCTCTATATGTATCGCTCATCTATGTTTAAGGAATTAACGGTCATGATCTATCCCACTGTACACATGGGTCATCCATCTATGTCTCATTGTACACAATCATATATCATGCATGGCCCGATTTCTAATACATCTTTATACCTTTCCTTGTATCATGTATCTCTCTTTATATCATGTATGGCCCATTGAACGCATGAGTTGATCGTGCATGTATGTCTAACTATATATGCATGGCCATGCACACGTGGGCATCATATGTGGGGGCCGCTATACATATTGAGTATACTATACAAGTAGCCAGCACATTGCATGTACATGTGAAGTAATAATTAATTGTTTATATTCAATAATTTCTCATCACAAAATGGAGTTTGAATTAGTAGGCCCATTTTTATGGCTCATCGAATAATTAGTTTAGCGTAAGGATTAATTATTGGCTTTATTGAGTTTGGCTTATACCAATTATCCATTAGTAGGCCCATTTCTGTAGCCTACTCCAAGCCCTTTTGTGTGTGAATATCGACTTATAAACTATAAACAATTTATAGGTTATCCAAACATAAATAATTGTCTACCTGTAAATAAATTATAACTTAAAGCAAAACAAAACAAACTGCAAACACTTTGCACATGTAATTAGATTACAACTTAAAAATTTTACAAGCATCCAAACGGCCCCTAAGCATATCTAAAACTCAGGTAGGCGACATTGCAGGAAAGAAAATAGTGAGATTGAACACATCATTAAAACTTTATTAAGATCAATAAAAGTTTCAAATCAAGCTGATATTTGTGTTTTCCATTCACCTTGTGGGCATCTCTATGAATGTGTTGGATGGAATATAGAGATGATGGTGGGCTCCCTAAGGTATCAACAATGGGCGTCTTGATCACCTACTCTTTTCTCGTGATTGGGATTACCTGAGTTTTGAATTTGCCTAGTTTTTGAGCTCATGTCCTCAAATCAGCTTAGCTCATTGACTTTTGAATTTGGTTGGTTTTTGGACTCATGTCCTCAAATCAGCTCAGCTCATAAAACTAATGGAGAGAGGATGTCACAAAGATATCATAGTGGGCTCAGTTTGGTCTATAGGTGGTTCCTAGGGTGTAACCCGCCTTGGCTTTGAATCCACCTAATTTTTGGGTTCATGCTCAACAGTCAGTTGGCAAAATTGATGTTGGGCTCATGCTCAACAGTGAGTTGGCAACATTGATGTGTGGAGTGGATGTCAGGAAGATATTGATGTGTGTAGTAGGTCCCACATAACTTTAGTTACATTATCTTCGCATAAAACACAACATGTGTAGATAATATTTAAATATGGGTTAAATGGGTAGGTGGGTGGGTTACTTCAGGAGGGAGTTTCGTTGCTGTAATTTTTGTTATTTAAAAGAGTACAAGAAGTATTTAATTGGAAAACTTTATAAATTAAATAAAAATAAAATACAAAATAAAGAGAGACGAAGAGCCAGCTGCCGCGGACGAGAAACGAGACCCCGCTACAACAAAGACCCGAAATAAAGAGAGAACAGGAGCCAGCGTCATGCCGCGGGCGAGCAACAAGACCTCGCAATAACAAAGACCCGAGATACTTTCCTCCTCCCCCTCCTCCTCCTCTCTCTCTCCTTTCTTTTTGGATCCAAGCAGAAAAGCAAAAACAAAAAATCCAAACACCAAACAAACCCAACCTTTCTTTCTTCTTTCATTTTGTCCAAAACCCAACCAAAACAAGAAAAAAGAAAAAAAAATGAAGAGAAACCCCAAACCAAATCCCATCCATTCTCCCATCTTCTCTCTCTAATCCTTCCGAAAGCCCCAAAATCCTCTCAAACTCCAATCCGATCGGATCGCGATCTCACATGAATCTAAAATCTAATGTCCTCCAAGAATCACCACCATCCGAAACCGTGCTCTCACCTCGCCTCCTACCGCTCCGCCCACGCCCCAAACCCCTTCCGATCCCTTCAGTCCTGCCTCCACATCAGGCCTCCAGGCCACGCCTCACTTCGTCGCGATCCCTCTGAGATCCCCAACTGCGCCGTTTGCAGCTCCACCTCCCCACGCCTCTACGCCTGCCTTGCTTGCGCCACCGTCTCCTGCTGGGCCCCGTCCCCTCCCCACCACGCCGCAGCCCACGCCTCCTCCCTCCCCTCTGGCCACGAGATCGCCATCGACATCCACCGCGCGGAGCTCTTCTGCTGTGCCTGCGGTGATCAGGTCTACGACTGTGACTTCGATGCCGTTGTCGTTCTTTCCCAGACTGCCGCCGCCTACGGTTCACAGCAGGCCACCCTACCCGAGAACCTCAGGAAGAGGCGGAAGGTGAATTACCAGCCGTGGGCCCCAGATTCGAGGGAGCAGGCATTGATTGGCAGGGGATCGAGCCTCCTCCGTGGGGACTCGTTGCCGAGGGGCCTGCGGGGCTTGAACAACCTTGGCAACACATGTTTCATGAACTCGGTCCTGCAGGCGCTGCTGCATACGCCGCCACTGCGGAACTATTTCTTGAGCGACCGGCACAACCGGTATGCCTGCCAGCAGAAAAATGGGAAGAAGGGTAGCGGTAACGATGGCAAGAACTTGCCGCCGCGGTTGTGCTTGGCTTGTGATATGGATGTGATCTTCTCCGCTGTCTTCTCTGGAGATCGGACACCTTACAGCCCTGCCAAATTTCTATACAGGTTGGTTCTTGGTTCTTTGCTTATCTTTCTCGTGGATTTAGATTGTTACAGAAGTTGTGACCTTTAGGGCCTGTTTGGACAGTAGTATTAAGTTGTATTAAATGGGATTGCATTACTAATCCCACTTTGAAATTCGGAAGAGCATGTTTGGAAGGAGTGTGAGATGTGATTAAAATTAACTTTGTAGGCTTTGGAAAATGAGTCTTGTGTTGGAAAGTGTGAGATGGGATTACTAATTCTATAGATGATAGATTTTTGCTTCATTCACGTTCAATCCAAATGCAATTTGAAAGTAAATCCCGGGATTTATTTTTTAATGCATACATTCCAAACATAGTATTAGAAAACATGGGATAAACCTAATCCTGGGACAATACCTTACACATGCATTTATTGTAACTTTTACAATTCCATCCACCTTAATCCCACCTAATGCTGCTGGCCAAACAGGCCCTTATGTTTTGGGATAACAAGATACCATTGAATTGGCAACCAAATTATCTGCGATGTAAGTGTGGTGCATTGTGTATAGTCATCTTGACCGTCAATTTTGTGCACCGTCATGTGGATGGGCTAAATTATGAAAATCAATGCATGTACAAATGGATAACAAGAAATGCTCATTCGATGCATCTTCAAAATGGCATCAAATCACAAGAAAGAAACCATCTTTTGTAACCTACACTTAAGATGAAAGATGACTCTTTACTAATATCTTGTGGAAATTCAACATCTGTTGTTTCATGTTGATCAGGACACCCATTTTGTTGAGGATCATGGTGATGGGTACATTATGCTCAGCACTCTAGTACAAAGTAATGTTTCATCCTCCCTCAAAGGATAGCACTACACATGATGTGTCGCCCGTGCAATTCCCAATCTCATCAAGTAAGAGTCAGTTTTTGGAGCCATGAGGTCGTGCTCATGGGGCATCAACAATGATAGTTTTCTATTTGACAACAATCAAATGGTCTGGAGGAGTTCAAAAGTTCGTTGATTTGGCTAATTACACTATGCAGAGGATCTGCCCTGAAGTGCTTCTCAAGGGTTTGATGTCCCACTTGTATGGTGGTTAAGTGGTACCGCCTACCTTCTGTTTGATTCCTATTTTAGGCCTGTCATGGAACTGTTCATGGTACCACATTGTCTAAACTTCGATACAAAATGACAATGTTCACATTTACAACTGTATGTGAAGCAAAATAGGTTTTTATCTTTGAGAATCATGTACATGGATGATGGACCGTTATAAGGCTGCAATGAAGGCATTATGTGCTTGTGTTCAGAGAAGAGGATAAAGTGGAGACCAAGAAAAAGCAGAATGACCAACCCTGTGTTTCTAATTGCAGATAGGATGTACGATTGAAGAGTGGGTCGATGATGGTTTATGGAGCAAGAATGCTAAAATGTTGTCCTTTTTCGGTTCTACAGGGTTTTAAACTGACTGCATTGGCTTGATAAAGTCCACACTCGACGAATATGTATATCTTTTTCTTTTGCCTTTTTTTTTTTTTTTGTTTTTTGTTTTTTTTTTTTTTTTGAAGCAAGTGACTTTATATTAATATTATTAGCAAAAGTAAAAGAATGTATATTGAGCGTATGTGCGAGTAGAGTACATTTAAGGCTGCATTTGCATGTACAAATGAATTGAACTCTGAACATTGTTAATCAATAGGAACTGACAAATTTTAATGATTATTGTTATTATTATTCATATTGATGAAGGAGCCCTCAAATTGCAATTTATTTTTCTTTCTGTTCCAGCCTGAATGTATGTAATTTGCAATTTGGAGCCAGTCAGTCAATATGGATGATGAAGGAAATTGCAATTTGGTTATTTTCTCTTTATTAATCCAAGAATTGCAATCGGGATTCAATAGTGCATCCAAATGCACCCTACTTAAGGTTTTCTCACGAGTGATTCCTGTTTGGCTAATAGGACAATAGAGGGTGTTGTATTCTTGTTTTCATATGTTTCTTGAATCACAATAGAGGGTTTGTATTCTTGTTTTCATATGTTTCTTGAATCTAAAAAAGCATTTAGTAGAAATGTTAGATTGTGCAGTCAGAAGACCCTATGAAGAGAGTTCATCTCAAAGTTTGCCATCTTACAGTCTGCTGTTTTATTTCTAACATGAACATAATTATATGGTACAACACTTGAAGTTTCTTAATTTTCTCTTTCCATTTGGCATTCTTGTAAAAGTCATGCTTATCAGATTTAGTTAAGACACATTGATTGATCTTTTCTTTCTTGGTGAGGCCTTTCCTATTCATGGCCCACCTTTTCTTTTCTTTTGTTCTTTTCTCTGATGAGTGGACACGACTCTTCTTACCTTCCATTGGCTTTGTATAAACTTGTTCACTGTATTGGATAATTTAATATCAATGCTCCAAATTTCTCGGAGGATAAGTCAAGCAGGCTGTACTCTTGGATCGTTGAAATGCTCTAATATGAGACAGCTGAGTTTGATACTTGTGAACACTGGCTTTATTGCAGCTGGTGGCAGCATGCAGCAAACCTTGCGAGTTATGAGCAACAAGATGCACATGAATTTTTTATCTCTGTACTTGATGGGATCCATGAAAAGGTGGAGCAAGATCAATGCAAGCTCCAAAGTCAAGGTAATTCTTTCCTTTATTGATCTCTCTACCTAATACTTCTCCCTTGATGTTCTTCTAGCTTCTAAATATTAGTAGTCTGCCATTGCCCATTCACCTATCAGAAATAACCCTTTGTTTGGTCGTTACGTCATCTTGCTTATTTATTTTTATTTTGTTATTTTGTTTCATATAATTTAGCATTCCGGTTTCTTTTTAAAATCTGTCAACCAAACAACAAATTTACAAATTATAGGATTTGTGACTGTGATCTAGGATGTCAACCAAGCAATAACTTTGTTAAATTCCAGGATGCTTTCCCAGGATTAATGATTCTTCCAGGACCAATAACTCCCACGGTTCAGGGCGAGTCTTATTCTGGGAGGTTTTTTTTGTTTTTTTTTTTTGAAGACACAGGGTGTTTTTTGAAGACACAGGGTGTCCCCACCTCTTTTTTTGAAGTGAGACTAATCCCTGCGGATACACGCAATCACCCACATTATTCAGGGAGGTTTGTTAACAAAAGACAGAAAAATTGTAAAAATAGAAGCAGAGTTTTGATAACCACTGTTGACCCATGGTACTATTCTATAACTAAAAAATATTAGATACAATCTCATTAGAGGAACGATCCATATTTTTAACAAATAATCCAGAACATGTCCATCTCTGGCCATGATAATGGTAGAAATCAGAATGTACTATCTAGACACTTTCACCTGAGCATGATATGAAAGAAGTTATAAACATTGTTGAGAACACCTACTTCCTGCCTTTCATTGACATTGCTTCGGAATGTTTCATTAACTACAGAGTTCATGCTCAGATCATGTGATTTTGCATTCCCCAGTAAGCAGTGTTTCTCTAAGCTTCTGTTGGAAACTCTCTTCCCAAAAACTTAAGATGTTCAATCATAGATGACCTCATTAGTAGTTGCAGTGGGTTGGTATATTTTATTATATTTTTTTCCACAACGAATGGAAACAGAAGGATTCTAGCACAATGTCTTTATAAGAAAACATTGGAGATTTGGGATTTCCTGTAGGTGAACGTTTGCCTGCAAATATGTCTAGACTATACAAGATAGACATTGTTCATCACTTTTCCTTTTTGAATATACAAATGTTTCGGAAATTCACTTTCAGTGCGTAAATTATCCTTCTTGCATTTCGGTGTGGGAAATTTGAGTACTAGTGGTAGTAATTTTTATTTCCAAAACTAATGTAAATTTATTTAAACCCAGTCTGACTTTTTTTGACAAGCATATTTGGTTGGCAGTGCAGGCAATGGAGACCGTTGTATTGCTCATAGAGTATTCTCTGGTACTTTGAGATCTGATCTCACTTGCACTGTCTGTGGTTTCACCTCTACTACGTATGACCCCTGTGTAGACATCTCATTGGACTTGGAACCAAGCCAAGGGACTTTGAAGACCACTTCCACAAGGTCTCATGCCTGCAATGGAGAGACAGAGTCGGTCATGTCAAGCCAAGGCTGTGGAATATCTACCCTCATGGGATGCTTGGACCGCTTTACAAGGCCTGAAAAGTTAGGGTCAGACCAGAAATTCCTCTGCAAACACTGTCAAGTGGAACAAGAGACCCTGAAACAGATGTCCATAAGAAAGCTTCCACTTGTTTCTTGTTTCCATATCAAAAGGTTTGAGCATTCATCGACTAGAAATATGACAAGGAAGGTAGACCGCTATTTGCAGTTCCGTTTTCCTTGGACATGTCACCTTACCTGTCTTCGTCAATCTTGCGGAGTAGATTTGGCAACCGGATTTTTGCTTTTGATGGTGAAGAGTCTGATACGACCACTGAGCTGTCTTCACAGTTTGAGTTGTTTGCAGTGGTTACCCACACTGGTAAGCTAGATGCTGGTCATTATGTAACGTATCTACGTCTAAACAATCAATGGTACAAATGTGATGATTCATGGATCACTCAAGTTAGTGAAAACATTGTGAGGGCAGCTCAAGGATACATGATTTTCTATGTACAGAAGATTCTTTCTTACAAAGCAAGTGAAAACGTTGTTGCATCTTAATATCTTGACTGAAGCATGACGAGTAAATTGCTCAGGCTGAAGAGTCGGATTTTCCAGCAACCACTCATCATGATTTGATTGCTCCGCATTAAACAGAGCATCATGGGAAATTTTTGTACCAGCAGAACCAGTATTTTTTATTGGTCTGCTATCATGGATTCATCTTGTATTGGTTGAGTTGCTATCATTGGCAGAAAGCCGCTCTTTGAGATCCACGAGTATCTTTGAGGAGTACTTTATAATTTTGCAGTGGAGGGTAAAGGGGGCCTAAATTTTTGAGGCACTCCTTTGGCTGTTGGAAAGTTTTCTTCGATTTAAGGTATGGTTTCTATTTAGTGGTTTGCTTCAATTCTTTATCTGCATATTTAAATCTTGTTGGCCAATTCTTTTTCCCCGATCGTCAGAGTTGCAGTGCTTGGAAGTGTAATTTATTTTTTGTTTTTTACAATCTGATTTAAGAGTTTTTCCTTCCATCCACTTCATTTTCTGTTTGCCCACCTGACTGACTGTTAGAGAGTAACATCCATCTCATGTTTCCTCATAAGAGGCTGTTGGTTAAGTCACGTATGAAAGATTATTATCTTTTTAGATTTTTGGTTTCAGGTACTTAATAACTGATTCTTCTTCCAACTGCATAGAGGTCTCTTATAAATAGTTGTTGAACCACATGTAGATGAAAGGAGAATAACAGACTGAGATGAAGAAGTTGGTGGATTTTGAAAAGGAGAATTGTAGACCGGGATGGAAAGGAAGTCAGCACAGAAAGTTTTCTTTCTGCATCTAATCTAATCTAATTTTAACCTGGCAAGGCAACCATGTGTGTCGAACCATAATCTTAGAACATCTTGTTTGCAGCATCAATATGGGAAACATGTAAACCGGGTTCCATCATCTGGTTCATCCGTAACAAACCATGGATATTCTATATGAAATTATCCGGCTTTGATTTATTCTTATAATAATGCAAAAATCTCAATGAGGATAGCTTGCTTTTTTAATCAAAGGCAAAAAGAAGACTGGCTAAGCCACTGCTGCAATTAATTGCTTTTCTTCCTTGTTTAAGGGTATCTTGTGGAATATAGGGATGCCTTCTTTTCTAACATATCCTGAGGCCTGTCCGATCACCTGTAGTCCATATCTCCATGATTAATGGAACATTGTACTTTTGACCTTGGTGCTTAATATGGACTGTAGTCATACTGCTAACATCCTAGCATATCACAATCTAGAGATTCAGTTTCTACTATCGTATCATGTGCAAGGATCAAATTCAAGGGGCTGAACTTTGGGTTGCTTCACGATGCACATTAGTAGAGACCCGGTGTTCATAGTATCAGTATTGTAACATATATCACTGACCAGGATACAGAAACATGTGTCGATATTGTGGATACCGAACCCAAAACATGTATTGCTGACAATGCTTCAATTGCAGTAAGTGGCCATAACAGCCACCATCGTTCCGTTATGAACTGCCATAATGTGTTTCTTCTTCTTCGTTTTTTTTAAAAATAACCTTTATTGGCCGGTAAAGAATGTTTTGGGCCTTTTTTTTTTCACCTGCAATGGCCTTTGGGCCTGCAATGCATGTTCATGCCATTACTGTTGCATAACAACCTATTTACATTACCGTTTTCTCATACCTTGATTGCTGACGGAGGAAAGGTTGGCCCAAACAATGTTTGTCAAAATCGGGTTGAATTATCAGATTTTCTGATTTAAAAAATATACATATAAAAAACAAATGAAAAAAATAAGTCATCAGAAAATATTAAAACTAAAAACTCATTAATCACCCTTTTCCCATCACATGATATTATCAATTGAGAAAATGTATATGGTAGACATACCATGATATTAAAAGATTTTTGTATTTTTCCTTGTTTTCTAATTTTATTCTTTTGTACCTTTCTTATTGTAGAATCATGTTAGAAAAATGGCACTCGCTTCCGTTGTGAATAGTATCTTGATTTCTTTGTTTTGG